>VZRF01012572.1:1152651-1275444 GCA_013396875.1 Vireo altiloquus
AACCACCACCCCAGCGATGCGTGGCTTTGGGGCCGTTTCCCCCCTTTCGCCCTTTCCCCCCCTCTCCTTCTCCCGCACCGCCTCCGAGGCAGGGGCTGCCCCCAGCCCTCGCTCTGCTCCCTCAGTGCCACGCTCTCCACGGTTTTCCGAGCGGGTGCAAAACAAGCTCATTTCCACTAATTATAATTATACCATCGCCCTCGGCGGGCCTGGCTGGACTCGTCCGTGACTGCATTCCGAAGACAGACGCAAATTAGTCCTTCAAAAGTGCGGGTAATTTTAGAATAATTTGAAATGCACTACAGTTTTGCCAGGGAAAAAGAGGCTGAAATACCCTCTATTGGCTAAACAATAGAATAAACGGTTTTTGAAGATTTAGGAGTTGGAAGACCCGAATCCAGCAATTATGTAATATACATTAAAATACTAATCCAGCGCAGAGCCGCGGCGGAGCTGTCAGAGGCAGGAGCGGGGTTTCCCCAGCAGGGAGGCAGGCAGCCTTCCCCGCGCACCTGGAACAGCCTGGACGCACACACACGCTCCCCTCTCCCGTAGAAGGCAGCTCTTGGGCGGCATCAAGCCATCTTAGCTCGGGCTTCATATCCTACGCAGGATTCTCACCTGTGTTTCAGTGAAAGCACAAGGAAAACCCTTGGTAATTACTTGATAAAGAACGCTCCTTTTTTGGTCATTGTTCACATCAACAAATCTGTCCAGTTCACCCTTACGGTTCGATTCAAGGACATTGAAGTTCCTGACATACGGCTGGGCTCTCAGACAGACACCTGGAACCCACACAGCAGCTAGGCAGCTCGTTTTTTTAGTTTCTATACAGACAACTCAAGAGACTTCAGCTTCAGATTTTTTTTTTTCTCCCTCCTGCAAAGTTTTCTGCTCAAGTTCAGAGCAGAGCATACCCTGAACATGATCTGAAGCTGCAACATTCCCCTATAATTTTCCCCAGGTGCAGTGGAAACTGGAGATGCTCAGCAGCCCTCCAGACCGACGCACTCAAACAGAGGGAAGCATGTAGTTCATTCCTGATGACCTGAGGGGAAACCACCTTCTTCTTTATCACCCCTAAGCAGTATGAAAAAGGTTCTACCTTTATAGAACACACGTCTAAATGAGTGGAAGTACTTTCTGTAAACCCCATTAGCTTCCTCATTAGTACTTAAAAAAACCTATGTATTATTACTTAGCAATAGCTAAGTGTGGCAGGTATTAGTACAGCCAGATAAGGTGAAATCACTACCCCCACAGCACACAAGATTCTGCCGCTATATGGTTTTATATCTCCCATCCAGCACTGAGTCCTCACAGTCTTTTTCGTCTCCCAGTGAAAATGGTTCTGCCCATCAAATCTTGGCATTTATGCCATTATCCATTAAACTGCAGTGCTGTATATTTTATGAGAACAAAATGGTCTTGAGTTGACTTCATACCTCAGATATGAACAGAGCTGTACATATCCCGGGAGACTATTACTGCTTTCCTTTGCTAGCACATCACATGCAAAGGGGAAGGAAAAAAAACCACAGGCTGCATATACACACTAAATAATCACAGGAAGTAAATTAATAATCAAAGCATCAGAGTAAGAAAGAATTTGAACATTATCACTGTGAGGACTTAGAAGTACTTTATATATGTGCTTGCCTAACGCTCTGTGATGCTTGCAGCTATCTCTGCCCCCTCTCCCATCAGTGAATGCACTCGGTGCAGAGGGGGAATGATGGCTACTCTTGCTCCAGCACAACAGCAAAACGTGCAGGAAATCCCCAGGGATTAGCCTCTCCCCCAGCCCAAAGGCAAGTGTAATCTGACAGCATGGCTAGATTTATCTTTTGAACAAAATGTGCTTCGGAATTAAGCAGTCAATGAGTTGAATAATAATTAGAAATTACTGTTTTCCTCTCTTTTGGAGTACTACTATTGCAGATTACTTCTCTTTCGATCATGATTGGTAGATATTTTCTCATGGTAAAAAAACCCACAGACTTAACTGCTAATCACTTTGCCACAGTCAGGACCCATGTAATAACCCCAACAATCATTTACTAATGGTAGAAAACTTGGTATGTCAGGTATTTATTCTGCACAAAAGGTTTGGGTTTTTTCTCTAATTTTAGATACAGATATCACAGACAGATCTGACATTAATATTTATACCATCTTCCATCTAGCAGTCTGACTTTCTCAAAGCAAAAAACAAAAATTGCACATGGTTATGGCTCTGGCTCTCGCTTTCTTAGTATTTTTCTCTATAGTGGTCCCACTTTTGATTCTCCACAAATAAAGAAACATTACTATCTCAAATTAAGTTTGATAGTCTCTGGGTAATTGCATGATTACTCTAGTTGGGTGTCTGCTCTTCCCCAAAAATACCTGACCACAGCCTGGGCTCTCCCTAGTTATTGGAGAGGAACATGCTCCACCAAAGGCTGAGGGCATCTACTGTTAGACTCCCACTCTAAATTCCTGTCTAGAAAGGACTTTCTCTCTCTCCCTTGACTTTGAGAACCACCCTGTCCTCAGAAAAATTTACTGTAATGAATGCACCACAGTCTCCCTTGTAGGAAATTAAGGTTTTGCAAAAGTAATGTGGAACTGCCTAACCTGGGAAGACTCAGGTCACACAGATTCACTCTGCGCCTTCTGGGAAAATACAAGGGTGGAGGAATAAGACCCCAACCCAGCAGCTGCTTTTGAGAGCCTGATGGCAAGTAGAAAAATGATGCATTAATTTACATCTCTACCAATATTTGAAATAATATTTGCTACAGTAACTTAATGCCCCAAGAATACTTAATGGTATAAAGTAAACATTCATCACAAATTAAGGTACACTGAGGAAGACTGCAGTTTAAAGCAATATCAAGAGAAAAATCTAAAGTTGCCATGTTTCTTTCCCTACTTGGTATATATTTAATTTCAAAGGTTGGTCTTATTTTGTTTAAGCTGAAAATAATTTTTCAAGTTCTTAAAACCACAAACAACATACAATTCATGACATTTAGAAAAATGTCTACACCAAAATTACACAGTATTCAGTGGACACAAGTCCAATCTTATTTCCCGTCAGTACTGCCAACTCTTAATTAAAAAAAATTCACAGCATCCAATTCTTTTCCTGTTGGCAACACTTCTAGCACCTTTACCAGTTTGTCATGTGGCATGCTGTAATTAAGACCGTCTATTACTTCTAATGAAAGACTAGAATGAATTACAGAAATCACCCGCAGAGCTATATAATCCCCAGAAGAACGGAGATTACAGTGCAACAGACCAAAGAAACAACATTTTTTTGTTGTTTTCTTTTTTAGTTGGAGAAACATTTTTGAGTGGAGAGACCACAGGATGGTCTGGCTGTGGTAATGACCAGTCAGCATTTTGAAAAAACACTGGTGCTTAAACCAGGGAATGCAAAAACCATAACTGGCATTTCACATACACACATATGTGTGTTGGGAGCATAATGTGTGCAGGAGGAACTGTGGAGCAATATGGTTTGGTATCTCCATTAATATTGGTAAATGCATCATTCAAGACAGTGCCAGAAGGGATTCTGTGTACTCTGCACATTTAGCAGACGCTTAGCAGACTGACTCCTTTAGAAACATTTCAGAGGGATTTTTGTGTGTTGTCTAATAGGATTGCGGGGTTTTTCTATCCAGGAAACCAAACATCCTAATCGGGAGGGGCCAAATCCTTAGCTGCGCAAGATTTACCCTGGACACAGTGAAGATGACCTGGGAAGAACGGTCATGCTTAGTTGTTTTTCCCTTTCTCAAATTTGGACCCACTTAGGCTTTAAACACTCCCCTTCTGCTTGGTAATCTAGTTTGGGCAGCTGCAGCAGCCAGCGCTTTGTCTTCTATATTCGACCTATTCATCCAACTACATACTTCATTTAATTTGCCAAATGCTCCCATTCAGGCAAGAATCTGGCCCCACAGAGAGGTACTTCTGCCATCTGCTTTAGACATTTAACTGCAGCTTAGGACACCTACATTTAAAAGCCTAAGTTCCCGTTCAGGCAATGAGAAAGGCACATGCTACAGTCCAACATGTACAAGGTCTCAGAAAAGGAGAAAAATATTTCATACGATAGCAAGCGTTTAACATGTTCCAAAGTAATTCAGGGTGGGCCTTTCCACTGCAAAAAGGCACTGCTTTATTGTCAGATCTTTTTCCTTTTGAACTATGATGAGATTAAACAAGGGACCCACTGGGATCATAGAAATCCCATCTTCTCACGGTTTCTCCCAGTTCAGCTGGGGCTACGCAGCAGCCTTACAGGCTGTAGATTTGAGATTTATTAGTGTGCATCCTAGGTGCTGAGCTGGAACTATTATATGGGTAAATTCCAGATCTCTGGGCAGTGTGAGACAAAGGTTTAGCACACTCCCCAGTTAAGGAAAACTGGTATTTGGCTAACAAAGTTCAAGGGTACAGTGTACGATGCACCTATTACACAGGTCTAACAGTGCAGAATATACCATTAGCATTGATGCAGCAGAAAAGACTTGAAGAAATGAATTTAGGTGCACCAGTTTGTGACCAACAGCTGCTGCGTTCCAACTGGGAGAGAAGAACAAAAGCAACTTGGCTCCCTGGAAGCAGATAGAGGAATTTCTGCTCAATTTATTTATAATGCCCGCAGCAAGCTTAGAAAGGTTCACTCCTGCATGTTTGCCTCAACACAGTTACAGAAAGAAATTTACACTTATGATCTTGTGCAGTTCAAGTGTAGTACAAGCAATTCTGGACAATGCAATGTGCAGTGAGCAGCAGCTTAATGATAAATGACATCTTTCTGTAGTATTGATGAACTTAAGGTTCAGGAGGAAGCCATGAAAGCAAGAGTAACTCTATTATGGGAGGAAGGACACAGAGAGGAACTACATTAGCTGCATGAAGTCTTCCAAAGCTTACTTAAGTGGAGCCGAGAATATGTATTATGAAGTATGATAGGTAATACCAAACTGTTTCACTAACTGTATAACGTTTCTTGGCAAAGCATTTTGAAGACTGCTTTCAAAATGAAATTTCCCACACATGATTATCTGTGATTTCCATGAAAAGTAAGGTACTGTGGTGAAACAAAATTGTAAAAAGACTTTAAGCTTTGTTTCTGCAGGGAAGGAAATGGCATCGGTAGCAACTGAAAAAAAGTCAATTAATATTTATTTATAAATCCTGATCCTATTAAGACAGTATGAACTTTGATTGCAAACACCATTTTAAAGGTATATATCTGTAGCAGAGATTTCCCATAAATCACTTTTTTCAAACACTTGCCTTTAAAAAAATAGAGTTCTAAATACATTGTGATAGAATTCAAAAGGTGTGCTAGTTAATGGCTGTAAAAAATAGCTTTGGATTTAAACATGAAGTGTATATAACAGACTTCAGCATTGGATACTTATAATAAACTTCAAATTATGTTTGAAGAGCAGGGATATTTTGCAGACAGGCTTAAAGTAATACAGCATCACTGTGTCTCCAGCAGAGCAGAACTCCCCTCTGAAGGTCATACATCCTGTCCTCTTTGCTGGTTCCCTGCAGTTGGGCACAGAACTTGTAACATATGCTTCGATGCTTAGGTTATTTTAAAGGAGTACAGCCAAAGCTGTCATACGCCCATTAATGAAGGGAACAGATCCATGCACTCTTTCTTGGTGATAATACCATCTTAAAGATGTCCCAATCTCACCTGCTCATTCCCATCCTTGAGTGGCTCTTTCCCTTATTTCTGCAGGAACAAACATCTGTAGAAACACTCTGTGAACCAGATTCATTAACTGATGCAGGGTGAAGAGAGATGGATTAAAGTTTTTACCCTTGGGGTTTTCTTTTTTCTTTCTTTTAGAACTAGCTACTAGTTTAAATTTCCACCATGCTTTCACAAACAACTGAGCCAGCAGAAGCAAATGAGCAATTCACAGGCAGGGCACAAACTCCTTGAGCCAGCTACACCACTGAGATAAAGGTATGAGGAACTATGACCTGAGTGTCCCATGCAGAGAGGATAAGCCTATTATTTACACCTAGAGGCATCACTCTCTCAGCTATAGTTTCATGTGCATTTAAGCCGGCACAGCCACTGGGAAGAAGAAAAAAACAAACAGTTCCTGCACTTGTGGCTGCCCTTGGCTATTCATTCCTATGCTTGCATCACCTTTCCAGGTGCCACTAGAGCCTTCGAAGTATTGACCACAGAGTTGGTTCTGTGGTAAACTATGGTGGCAACTGACCCTGGGTCACTTTTTTTCCTAGGCTATTTTCCAGCCAGGTCAGATTCCTCGTCTCCCTCACTGCACAGCCACACACATGTCTGTGCCTGCACTGCAAGAGGTACAGCCTGCTCTCTCCTTTCTAACCTCCTCAAGCCCCCAGAAGGGCAGCTACCTTACCCTGAACACTTGCAGAACTACAGCCTTAGGTGAAACGGCAAGGAACTGGGGGGGTTTGGGTTTTGTACCCCCCACCCAGAGGACTGTATTATTACCAAAACAACTTATCTCCATTGAAAAATATACTTCAGTCTGTGATAAATGGAAATGGACACTCAAAGATTTACCACAAAACAAGCACAACAAGGTGAACCACTGGCAGAGGTTATAATGCCAACCTTCTTTAAACACTTCATGTTATAACTCCAGGAAGCTTGTCTCATTAGAACGCTGTATTATTTTACTGAATAAAAGCAACAAAACCAGAACATTTTTCTTCCCAAAGCCTTTTTCTTCTTGTTAAAGAAAAAGATAAATTAAAACAAAATATCAGTGCAGCTAAGCTTCCTGTAGCTTTTAATTCCCTGTGACAGCAACCACATGCAAGTTTCCTACACAGAAATACATGGTTTGTTTTAAAACTAGCAATATTATCATACAACAAACATTTTTTTTCATAGTGCATATTCATAAGGAGCAGAGTTAGGGTTGATAATGCAACCTTTCACATCCTTCACTGCTTTCTGTGCAACAGAAGCATTATGATTTGCTTTCTTGAGTTTTGTTTTTCCACCATGCTGGAAGATTATTCATTTTTCAAAGAAAGAAGAAGGTATTGCATATACTACATCTTGCAAAACATTCACTAATGGCAGCAGATCTTCATAAGAACTGCGTCTCCATTCATTGTGCTCCTATTAAAGTTAACTGTAATCTATTTATTATATCATTAAACTTAATATATTGTACGATGAATTCTATTTATAGATGCAGTAATAGCTGTGCTAATCACTCAAGTTCACATTGAACCAGGCTGTGCTTCTGAGCCACAGCAGCGGTTGCTTCAGAGACCAAAGGACATTCCTAAATTTCCTGAAGAGATGACCTTGCTTGTTACACAGGGGACGAGCCCGAGTCCCTGCAAGCCGCTGGCTCCCACACTGGCACTGCAGAGGAAGCTGGCACCATGCGTCCCCCATCCGCTCTCCTCCCTTGGCCCACTCTTCTCACAGATATCCTTACACACCATGCCAGCAGCCAGAGGCCACCTGGGCACAGGGTGTTCAGCTGGCACGACATGAACATAGCAGTCCCTGCCTGGGCTCCTTTTTAAGCATTTTTACCTTATATTCTTATTACAGTAATTTCACAGATTCTGCATGTGACAATAGTCCATAAAGTTAGAAAAGCATGCACTAGAGGCTGTTCTTAGGCACACGAAGCACGAGCCCTTCTTTCTGATCAACAGATGACAAACACACACAAAAAATTATTAGGGATCAGTTCCTTTTTTCAATATTTCAACAAGGGAGCTGAGTTGTTTTGTTTATATTGACAAGAATGTTTCCAAATTGGAGAAGTGTGCATTTCTGCCTTCGAACACCAACGTTCAAACTGTTTTCACTCAAATCTAAGCAGGCTGACAAATCACCTTTGTACAGAAAAAGAAACGTGTGTTTGGACTTGGAAGGCTTACCAAAAATGTCTGTTCTTTGCATTGAATACAAATAGAGGACTAGTATCTACTGCAGTTTTCTGTTAAGTTTTCTTTTCTTTTTTTTTTTTTTTAAGAGATAGCTTAATTTTAATTGCCGAGAGAAGTGCTTGTTTATCTGGCATAATCTATACAAATTTATTTACAAAATAGCTTCTGTCATCATTTGTGGTACATGAGAATGATAAGGGGTTGGTGGGGAGTCTTCAGGGTACAGACAGAAGAATTCCTGGAATTACAAATTAAACTAGAAGGATTTAGGAAGAAGGTAAAGAAAAAACTATTAAAAATGTCAGATCTCTTTTCCTACTTGTTTTACCTAAAGGGTAAAAAGGTTACAAAACCAAGCATTCAGAAGAATTTGAAACGACAGGAATAAGATGCTTTCACTCCAAAATATCTTCTCACCAAGACAGCCCTGTACATACTAAATAAGACATAGATTCTGTGGAAACAAACAGTGTCTGAGGTTGTGATTTATTATACATTGTTATCCTTGCACAGGAAAACACTCTGAAGTTTTAGGCATGGTATCTTGGCATCCATTTTATAGCATCAAGGGAATTCAGCCCATCATCTGGCAACACACTGACTCCCTGTCTGGTGTGCCAGCGGCATGGAACAGCCTGAGCCCCCACGTGACGCCCCAACACCGGGTAACCAGCAGCGAGGAATACAGCAGGATGCCACCTTCGGTGCAAAAGCACTAGAGGAAGGTGAACATGATGTGCCAGGGCAGTTTGCTGCTAACAGAAGTGCAGGACCCTTGAGTCTCAGCTTTGGAGAGGAGATTGTTCTGTTGAACGTGCATGAACTTCTCAGTCTGTCTCCATCTTCTCCTCCTCCTTGGTTCTCTGCAAGCACCATCCCCAAGGTCCTCCATTTTCCTGCCCCGTGCTTCCTGTATCAATCTTCTGGTCCAGCAGTTTCCTCCCTCCTGCCCTCTCCACAGCATCACAGTCTAACCAGACTTATTGTCCCAACTTATAACTCCTTTCTTTAACCATCCTCGACCATGTTTTCTCCCTCCCTGGAATTCAGGGCAAGCATTTTTCAGTACAATGTTTAAGCATCTACAAGGCAGAGGACATCTGGACTGCAGGACACAGAGTCACAGAATCATATCAGCCTGGGTTGGAAGGGACCTTCAAGATCATTTAGTTCCAACCTCCCCCATCATGGGCTTCAATACCACCCACTAGTTCAGGTTGCTCAGGGCCTCATCCAACCTGGCCTTGAACAATTCCAGGGATGGGGCATCCACAACTTCTCTGAGCAACCTACTCCAGTGCCTCCCTACCCCCTGGGTAAAGAATTCCTTCCAAACATCTAACCTAAAATCTCTCCTCTTTCAGTTTAAAACTGTTCCCCCTTGTCCTGTCACTACCCACCCATATAAAAAGTGACCCTCCTTTTTTTTTATAAGCCTTCTTGAGGAACTGAAAGGCCACAGTGAAGTCTCCTTGGAGCCTTCTCATCTCCAGGCTGAACAGCCCCAGCCTGTCTTCACAGGAGAAGTGCTTTGGCCCCCTTCAGCACTATGACCTGGTAGGACACAGACTCCTTGCAGCTCACAGTGTCTCTGGAAATGGTCATTTTTCCATGACACACACTCTGCCCTACCATTAAGTGGCAGTGGTGGTTATAAAAGGGAAAATTGCACATTATACCTGCTTGATCCAGCTTCCTTTTCTTACCCAACTCATGCCTGTGGTAGAACCCAGAGAAGGGGATTTACTCCTCTTCTATGAACCCTCATGATTTATTGCTATGACAACTCTCCCCTCTCCAGAGGTCTGGGGGAGCCATGTGAGCTGGTTTCTCCTGAGTACATTCTTCCTGCAGTGGAGGATGGATGCCAAACCTTTGCAAGGCAGAAAGGAATGCCAGGCATGCTGGGGTCCCACCAGATGCTTTGAAGGCTTGCAAACCCACTGTCATTAACCTTATGCTGTGCAATTGCACGTCAAAATGGGCTACAGGCAGAGCAAGCAGGCTAGCAAACCTGCCCCATCTAAAAACACTCTTCCCCAAACAGGTGCTTCCAGTCTAGAAACCACACAGCATTCTTGCCTGCCTCTACAAGAAACACAGCACTGCGTAACTTCGGGCAACTAGTCCCTCATCCAAATGAGAGAGATGAAAATTGCTAATAATTGGTTTTTTACACTGAATCTAGTTTTACCAGCACAGCTCTTTGCAATAGATGTTTCATAGAATGTGAGAAGTATGAAATAGGTGGCACATTCACAGTGTTTCAGAGATATTTTCAAACAGTGCTACCTGTACAAAACCTAAGAACTACAGCATAAAAAAAGAAAATGACCATACCTGTCCACTGTTATGTCTAAGCTTCTTTTGGGAAAGCATTTTGTTCAATAAAAGCTTATGGTCTCTTTATAAAGCTATAATATTTCTACTTGAATTTAAAAAACTACAAGCCAAAACTCCCTGTGTCTACCCTCAAGGAAAACTGCATGTTGCAACTTTTACATAACTTCAGACATCACATATTTAACCACTTCTCTAAAAACTTCTATCAACTTGCCAGATCAGTGTAATGGAACTGATGTACTCCCTAAACCAATCCATTCACTGTGGGTTAAATAGCAAGACAGTTAGTTAAATTCCTGGGTTTTGAAGCTTACAATTTCTTTATTTATAAGCAGGATGGAGTAAATTAAAGATTTCAAAATTTTTTGGTTTGCTGTTCCATTCACTTGTAACCACAAAATTAGATGAAAACCGTGGTTTTAAAGTTTGCAACTTTAGGAGATTCAGTATTTCACAAATCCAATTATTTAAGGAAATATTGTCCATCTAATGTTACTGATTTACCAATGAAATGCTACACAGTAAAATACCTAGGAGTAGTCCAAGTCACCAGTGTGGTTGGTTGTACAGGGAAGTATCTTAAAACTATTTTAAAATTAAGAGGAAAAAAATGCATCATATTGCAAACTATTATTTTAAATTAGTGCACGAGAAGAGGGATTTAAGATTCTGTAATAAAGCCTGTGCAAATATATGTCCTAGTTCCTATTCCTTTTATTTTGCTGAAAGCAACTACTAAAGCTTGTTATTAGCTATAACATTGCTTAAGCAATGCCAGCAATGTTCTGACAAATCTCTAGGGATTTTTTTACCCACTTTCTTTTTATTATCATACTCCATCTCTAATATTCAATCAGTGCCAAACTGGTTTATGTATGCCAATCTTTCTCACAGAAATTGAAAAATATCCTGCTGTATGTCATAGGCCTGCTGATGTGACAGGGAGAGACTGAATGGAAGTGGGAAAGGGAAGCGGGAGGGAGGAGGATGAGAGCACCAGCCTGTAGTCTGGTATTTAGTGAAGTCTCATTTTTTTGATTAGAAAGTTGGCAGAAAATCAAAGGGCAGACTAGCATTAGTTAGGTCCCTTGTAATTTAACCTTTGACACAAGCTTCGCACATCACGTGGACTCTTCCCTTTAGTCTAATTTCATACACTGAACAAACTTATGCCTTGAAAATTCACCAGTTCTGAATAATCCCCATTTTACTACCCACCTTCAACAAAACATGCTGGGAACCACTGACCAGATCATTCGCTGATGAACCTAAATTTCAATTTCTATGCAGTTATTTAAATACAGCCCAGTTGTTAGCTGAATTTCCCCCCTGGGACAAGATTGTAAAATGCTCGCTTTTGTCCCTTATAAAATCATAGACAATGTTTAGGAATATTTGATTAAAAAGAAAATTCTGGGAAGAACTCATTTGCTGCTTGTGTAAATATAGTTCCTCATTAAAATTTGATAACAACAGTCTTAATGGAATACTACAACCTCATTCATGCTTTTGAATAAAGTGATTTAAATTGGCATGAACACAGTTTAAATACACTTCTTCCCAGCTAACTGTTGGCAGCTTTTTAACGGCCTGCAGGGACAGGTATGACTCATGCCTGCTCTTCAAAAACTTTTTTAAAATGCAGATTTTTTCCACTGGTCTATTGTGCTTTACAAGTAAACTGAAAGAGACTAAAATTAGAAGGCAGACCACTATCACCAGAGGGATTAGGAACTCCTAGGCTATGCTGATTCCAAATGCTGAATTGGTTGACCCATACTAGGGACTCTTTTATTTTGGTCCCTACCAGATTTCTGGCAAACTTCACCCAATGTCTCTCCTGGTTACAAACTATTTTAATTCCCTGTGTTTAGGAACAGTGGGTGGTCTCCAGATTCGCATGCAACACTGCACTGAGCAACCCTCATTCTCTGGTATGCAAGACTGAAAAAAATGAAGGTGTTCACCCTAAGTAAGTCAGCATGAGAATGCTACCTGGTCACAAGTCATATGGCAAAGCTCTGGGGTCTTTAAAACAACTGCAGCAACAGTCTTTTCATGTGCCTTACATAAAGTATGCTAATTCTGATTAATACAAAGAAAGTTTGGTGGACAGTTAGTTTAAGAAGGGAATCCAGCAGCCTCAAGTTTAGCCTGAGCAATCAACCTGTCAAGGAGAACACAGCAGAAGATACTAACCTTCCCTATAATTCAGTCATTTTAGGTAGTGCAGACTACTGGGTTAAAAGCTAAAACAATAAGGTACATTTCAACTTCAGATAGGGATGTCAGCCTCCTTATCAGCCCAGTCCTTCAAAGAGCCCTCTGAAATTCTCTTCCTTTGGGACAGACAAGCCTCACAACCATGGCAAGATGTGTGGGCTAATCAGTCCTCAAGAGCACAAGAGGTGCTCTCAGGGTAGTATCCTGTTAACTAGAAAACCTGAATAAGCTTTGTGCTTCTTTATGCAAAATACCTAGGGAAAAGATGTTAAATACTTAATTTGCCATATCACAGAGGAAAGTTAAATGTGACTCAGCAGGTGTACATAATGAGAAGCAAGAACAGTAACACTAACTGGGATTTGTTCACTTTTCTGTTCATGATAGCTGGTTATGTTACCATATTATGTGCATCTAGTTTAGGAATGGTGGGTTTTTGCTTTTACAGCAGGTAGACAGCTGGAAGTTTTGTGTGGCACTCGGAAAGGAGCTATAGAAACGTGACTTGTACGCTGGGTTAGCTGTTCAGCACTACAGGCTAAACGTGGAAAAGAAAAAAAGAGGAAGACTCAGCCAGAGCCTGCATTGATCTAAAGCATGGGTCAACAGTTCCAAGACACAGAAAATCCAATTCATTTCCCATTTCCAGTTTCCAGGGGACATCTATTACAATCTAAAAGGTATCTGTTTTGAAGAGTTGTGATACTAACACTGTTTTCTAAGCAGAGGCAGTGTACATTGAGGTTAAAGAGACGGCTGTACAAAAAAAAATCTCATCTCAGACTTAAAAAAAAAGGTGTGAAAACCAATCACAATGCCCCCCTCACCTCCACAAAAACTATACTTTTTTTGTTGCAATAGAAAGTGGAACTCTTAATTTGAAAATTTAGCAGATGCCCAAGTAAGAGAATGGGGATACCAGGCTAAGGAGAAGTCTGTGAGAACAACCAGCACACCAAATCCAACCCTCTTGATCATTTGGAAGGGTATTTTCTATATCTGCAACTGGCAGTTAATATTTGTCTGGTTTTATATCTATCTAAATACACAAAAAAGAAATCGAAGTATCTTCAGCTCTTGAGGAGAATTTGTGCTCAAGGGTACATGACACCTAAAAAGATCTGAAGGAGTGGTTCACATACCCTTCATCTTTTCTCACTGCTGAGGTATTGACTTAGCTCTTGATGAAACAGAATGTGTAACTGGTCTCCAAACAAGACCCCACCATGCAACCAGCCAGCTGACAGTGTCAACAAGCGAGTCAAAGGCTGCTGCAGTTTCGTCCAGCCAGGCCACTATCACACTCTCTGGCTGACACTCTCCAACAGAAGTTTGAGCAATAACATCTACATCTTAACAAACCTGGTCCTGCCCAACCAAAACCTCAGTCTAAAAGAAATTATCAACTAATTTCTTCCAGACAGCACAAGAATTTCAGGAATGCAAATTAACCATTTTCTGCCCCTGACAGGTATTTCTAAGCCTTCTACCAGTTCCTCCAACTTTTCATTTTCCCAAAACCAAACCACAGTTCTCAGAAATATTCTGGAAGAACAGACAACTAAGAAAAAATTTCCCAGTGCTCAGCTGTTAAGCCTCCCTCTCCACAGCATTAGTGTCTTCAAAATGTTTTTAAATGAAAGGGAAAAAGGAAGTAGCTTGCAGTAGTTTCCAAATAATGCAGTTATACTACCTTTTATCTGTATGGATGCCAGCACGGAATTGCACTATTTCTTTAGGGGCCTTTGGGAATGAGGTGAGAATATTATCTTGATCTGCATTAAACCAGTAACTGAATTGAGTGTATTTGCTTCTTCATGCTAAGCTAATTTCAAGAAGGTCCTAATTTGTTAGCACTTTTCAGAGTGATCTTGAAGCTGCAAGGAAGAGAACAGACAGCTCAATGTGTGTAACAAAGGTTTGTCAAATAACATCAATATTCCTCATAATGAGATTGCCCTTTCAAAGTAAGAACTACTTAGAGATATGGTAAAGACCCCAGCTCCAAGTGACCAAATGCAGCGAGGGGCTCACAAGCTGAGGGCTTAACCTAGAGGTGAAACAGACTAAAAATGTGGCTAGGAATCAAGAGTCCTTCTTCATGTTGCCATTCCCACCTTTTGGTTGTAAACAAATTCTGGGGCCATGGCTGGGAACACCAAGTCTGCAAGTGCACACTCTCCACATCAGTGCCTCTATGCAGAGCAGAGAGGATGACTTTAGACAACATCAGGAGAAAATCGCAGTTGACAATGAAACAAATCTTTCAGAAGATGAGGATACTGTGCTTTTACCAGTTCAAATTCCATCTTCAAATCTACATGAAGACAACCACTGACGACCAAACAGGCTTTACATTAAGAACAATTCTAGAGGCCCATCTGCTCCAGAAGCAAATGTCCACACCTCTCTACAGATATTCTTCAGTGTAAGACAGCATACCTTCCATAAGCTTTTCTGAAACAAACTCATCAAAACCAGCAATTGAAATGGCAAGCCATGGGCATATTCTCTGCTGGATATAGCTGTACCAGAAGAGATTACTCTCCCCTCCTTAACAGATTTCAGTCAGTGAGCTAAATTGGCTTATAAAACTATATATAGTAGTAGATCTTTGACAATAAATGCACGTTTTTCCCCTTAAACAGGCTAAGAAGTGATGACATGAGCAGCTTAAGTGGCAGATCTGAAACAGCAGAAGTCTGCTGGCAGGATGCATGACAAATACCTGCAAGTAGCCCAAAGGGTGGCAGTTTTTCCAGCCAACTTTGCTGAGCTGGAAGATGACATGTTCACAGTACCAAATGGTCAGAATCTCAGAAGCCAAAATACATCAGATTCCCTATTGGTAGGATAAGTGATCTGAATTCACTGGGGCTGCATGGTACTGCCAGGATTTGGCCCAACATTTTATAATCCCATATTACTGCTGCTTTAACCATTAAAACCTCCCAAATCCAATACCTGCGAAGAGGGGCATACCTGACTTCAGTGGCAGCTTTCTTTGGGAAATTCTAGAGGCAAATGACTTAATCCAACATCAAGAATGTCAAAAAATTCAGTTGTGTTTGCTATCCACTGTTGCAGTTGTGGGAGCTTCTCCTGTACTGGCAGTCGCAGCTCATTCACACATATACACTAAAATCCCCTATTATGAGATGGGACATGCCACGTCATCTGTTCCACATGTGTTTTCAATAGATAGATATACAAACAGCATTGCTAAAACACATTTCCATTATTCAGTTCAAAAGACAAGTTAGTTGAATAACTAATCCTTAATTTGTCTTTTCTTTTTTTTTAAAAGGAGTCATGAGTTCTGTTTCTAGTGTTGCTACGTGTGACTTAATGCAACATCTTAGCCCTGTGAAGGGAAAACTAGTATCCTAATAGAGGATAGATATGCCAGAGGTCTACCTTCTGCTAAGAATTACATGTTAGTAATATACATGGGGTCAGCTTGCACACAGCTAACAGCACCTGGTCAAAGTGAAGGCTTGGATTCACAGCCCCTTGTTTTCTCAGTGTATGAGACATGTTGGAGAAGCAGTGAGAAACAGCAGCAAGAGGTTTAATACTACTAGAAGATAAAGCATAAACTTTTCAGAAACCCTTGATTACATGCTCTGAAACCCACTCCACAATGATTCCCTTTATATCAGTCAGGACAACTAAATTATATAAAACGATACATCAGAAAAACAAACTCTAGTAACTTCTTATTGATGTATTTTGGAGGTGGTTTTGGTTCCACCAGATGGAAAGGTCTCCCAGTGAAATCATTCTGCTCAGGCACTATGCATAACATGCATTTGCACTCACACAAAAGTTTCAACTTCAAAACCAACTGACTTTTATTAATGAGGGCGTGTTCTCCAAACCCACTGATGAAATATCTACAATATCTTCAAATCACACTTTTTTTTTCACCACTTTCCACAGACCTCGTACTGCCACAGCAATTCACAAGACAATTTTATTGCAGAGCCCTTGCTCCTGATGTACTGACGACAACAAAGCCTCCCTAGGACTGTGACTACCCTCCAGGCTGACACTTAGTTCTGCTGCACCAGTGGAAGTGGTGCCCACTGGTAACAGGCTTTGCCTGTCATCCATCACTCATCCTTTCCTCTGCAGCCCCCTGCACCTGCCTGCAAATCACCTCTTGTACAAACAGCCCAACCTAATCCACTCCAATCAAACAAGCCAGGCTGACAGAGCCTTGCTATTTTAAATATTTCATTTTGACAAACAACATTGCCATCAGATTTGAGATGGCACCTCCCTTAAACAGACAGGTTGTTTACCTGAGCTTACCTAGCAAACAATCTATAAGAATTCAACAGGTGTTTATCAGTGACTGCAGTGGTGTAAACTAAACTGGATTTTGCAGACACGTGGCTGTGGATCACTAGCATATTCCTTCTACTAGTTGTGCCGTGGGAGCAGAGTACCCAGAAACTGCTGGATAAAATAGTATCTTAAGTTGCTACAGCTTCTTGCTAAGATTGACCTCTTTGCCAACAAAAGTGCTCTTTGCCAACCTTAGCTGTTGCCAAGTGAAGGGTTTCGTTAGCCGAGAAATAGGAGGCAATATTAGAATTCTCCAAGCCATAGGATTTTATGGTTACATCAGCAAAGCTACTACACAAGAGATCATCACTTCTGTGAAAAGTGAAAAAACTCTCAAGACCCAAAAAACTTTGACAAAGTCTAATCTGTTTACAGAAGTTGAGACCATTTCCTAACTGACCTGAAGGACACCTTTAAAGGTTGTATGTGGCAAGGTCTTTAAGAAATCCACTCATGCACAGAAATCTGCAATATAAAAAAATCCTGGGAGGGAAAGTTCAAATATGCAAAAAAGTACAAAGTCAAAGACAGTACAAAGAGTTTACAACCTTTTCTCTCTCTGTATATATTTTTTTTAAAACTTCTGATTGAATACCTGTTTGGTTTTTTTTCCCTTTTTTCTACTCACCGGTAAATAAACAGAACAGGCAATTCCTTTCCCACCTGTTTCAGCAAAGTCATAATAGTAAACTATTTTTTTGTTTGTTGCAGCAGTTGCATGAGGTGAGAAGTTATTACTTACCTGAACCTAGTGGATTTATTTAATAAGTCTTCCATCAGTAAAAACATGTTTTTCTTTAAACATGGTACATTTCTCTTGAAATTAGAAAGTTTCTCTCTCTCCATAAACAATTTTCCTTCTATTTTAGCTGTTTCATGTACCAAGATGTTTGAAAAAGTCAACCTATACAAACATTTATATGTAAAGTCCTCATGATAGTAATTACAAAAGTAACTTTACAGAAGAAAGTGACTTTGTCTATAATCAGAGTCCAGAATTTGATGCTAGTATTTTAAAAATACATAAGAACTTTACCACAGAGAAATATAATACAACATCTACCTCAACTGTCAGAGACAGTTAACTTTTCTTGTATGTTTGGAAAAGAAATCAAAACAGTAGGAAAATATATCAGCTTTGCTTTTGAGAGTTGAGAGTAAAGAAATTCTATATTTTTGTAAAACCGTGTCATACCGGAATTCAGCCATTATTATTTATGTCCTTTTAGAGTTCCAAAAATGAATGGGAACTATACTCTCAGAACACCAGAAGCCATAAAGACAACACAACAAAGAAGGATGTGATGGAACACGTAATGAGAGTGTAAATCTGAAGTTCCATGCTTCTCTCCATTATCAGTGCATGGTAATTTTATGCTATTTTCTGCTGAGGCTCCTTTGAACAGAACACTGAAGAGTGATTACATGTCCAAACTTTAATAAAATGTCAAAATCCACTGCTTCATTGTATCTGCAATTGTGATGGATTCCTCCTACACATGGGATAAGAAAGGATAGAATTTTGTATTCATGGTGCTCCAAGCACTATGTTTCAAGTTGGGGCTTGATGTAAGTCAGTTATTTGCCATCCACAAAGTCATTATTATAACTTCACATTTTAATTAAAAAGGCATTTTTGATCTTAAAAATACGGCTTCAGATCTTGAATATGCTTCTAGAGAATGAAGATTTTTAAAAGTTGAGTGGCTCTCACCACAAAATAGATCTATGGCCAATATCATGTATCACCACAGGAAGACAGCAGACTGGATTCTCCCCTGTAGTTTCAACTCTGCTAAAACTCAAATGGGAGGAAAGACTTCCTTTTGGGAAAAGAAGCTGCAAAATCTCTGTTTTGGCCTCAAAGCTTCTCTCCTTTACAGGCCAAAGCTCACATCTCCAGACTCTGAGGTCTGTCCAATATCAATGTTAAAAACAGTCACAGCCAACTGGGGTGGTCTTGCTTCCACTTTTCTACCTCAGATTGTCAGATGGAAGATGAAAACTACAGGCAAACCAGATCTGGCATCAAAGACACATTTGTCCTGCTCTCTGGAACTCCCACCATGTGAAGTTTCTGCAGTTGAGGTTAACTATATCCTAACCCACAGACTAAAATTCTCCCACTTTTTTTTCACAGATAACATCTTCAGACAAAACAGAACCAAACTTTTAATATTGATTTCTTGCTGTATAGACCCTCTTTTTACAAAGTGACCACATCTGAAAACTTGTTACTCAAAAGAAATTCCTTTTTTTTACTCAGCCTACTGTCTACAGATGGTGACAATAGTAGTTCTTCCTGCCTACTGTAGAGAAAAGAATCACTCTTTGAGCTTCAATAACCAAAAGCATCGTAAAGATTGTATACAACCCATGCACTTCCCCTTGCAGAGCGAACACATCAAAGAGAAAAAGTCTGTCAAGAATGCACAGCTACATGTTTACAGCCAATCCAATGGTATTTAGTCAGCTTTTGCACACTGGCTGTTGCAGAGCTGAATAGCAAATCTTACCACAACCTTCTTGCCAGGAGATTTAGCTCCCCTATGAGCTGGGCTTTGATGCGTCAGAGAGGAAAGGATAATTCTTGTATTTTCTTTGGAAACAATGCAATAGTGATTGCGAGACATACTTGTCTGAATTAGATGTATAATACCAAGTCTCACAAGACACTCTGAACTTCTAAAGCTTGCCTGGCTGTGATAGGAGCTATTAAGGGGGCTGCTTTAACGGATAAGAAACATGACAACTCCCACAGAGAATCAACTGGTGCTTTGCTGGAAGGACTGAAAATGCAGTCCTACCCTTGCACTGGCCCTCACAGAGGGAAACAGGAAAACATGGTTCATGTCAAGATCTCTGTCAAAATCTCCGATTTTTGCTGAGAAATATATGAGTGAAGAACTCTGACTTCTTACACCCCTTCAGAAAGAACTTACTGCAATTAAATTGAGCATTCTTTTGTACGCCCCAAGTGTAGGTAAAAGAACATTGGCAGGTCCAAATGTTAATCACGATTTTGAATCTGATGGCAATGAAAAGAATCTTGAAATAACAGATCTGTTTGGTGAGGCAGAAACATGGAGACAGTTCACCACCATCTTCATCAGCCTGAATAGCAGTTGTCTGTGTTAGTCCTGCTCTGAAAAACGACATATTGCACCTAGATTATTACCAGCTTTGTGAGACAGCTCTCTCTTACATCCTGACAACTAGGGAGACCTAATAGTAATAATAATAATAATCATCATCATCATCATCTTACTGCTGCCCCTTGCCCATTCCCCTGACATAAAAAGGTCAAACAGCAGCCCATTGAGTGAATTACCAGGGAGGATGGGTACCCACAGACCAGATGTTACCCCAAAATTCAATTTCTGCCTGGTAAACCATGCTCTCTGATGTACATTTCTCATCTGATTTAGAGTGCACTCTGCAACAGGAAATTTCTGTCACCAAGAGGAAGGTGACTATCTTCCTGCCTTGGAAATAGCCAAACCCATGATGGTTATTACTTACAAATTCCTCATCAGATAATGTTTTCAGCTAACCAGAATAAATCTGTTAGCCATAGTTTCAAGACCCCAGTGTCTCCCTGCATTGGAGCCAATGGAGGCTGTACTCTTCCTGGTACACACTGCCTAAACTCACATGGACCAGAATAAGTGCTTTCCATTATGCGCAGCTGACATCTGTCATAATAATTTGTCTGTCTGTTCCACAAATGGGCGATATCTTTGTATTTCTCATATTGTCTTCAGAGGGGATAGGGTATTTGTTTCTTTGCAATTTCTATTTTGAATTAAGGCCATTTTCAATTCTTTTATCGACATTATTCTCAGAGAATAACTCACTCCCCATGGTTTTCTCTTTCAGTGTAGGCCTTCAGGCTGACTTCTTTGACACTGTATATCCACCCCATTTACTGGAAACCATGATAGGCTGAAAAAATGCATCCATTTGATTCAGTTTTCCATTCATACATGTCCAAAACCAATGTGAATTAGGACTTTCTTCCCTCCCAAAAGCAAATGTCAGATGCAGCAACAGAAGTGATTTTAACAGTCACTAGTCATACACACAGTAAGAGAACAAGAGATGGGTTGGGATTATAAAGACTTCCTGAAGAGACTTTATAGCAACAAGCTGTATCATTTCATTCTGAATTTTTATACAAGGTCCTTTGAAACTTGAACATACTTCCAGGGATGGCTCAAGACCTGTGACTTCTGCACAGCTTTAGACAATATATTTACAGGATAACAGCCAAGAACTTTATTTAAACAAACCTATGGACAACTACTTGGTGACTCAATGAGTAAAACTGAAAAAAGTGGCACCAATGTAAAACTAGAGAAGGGCATATGTCAGCAAAGGGGGCTACTGCAAGGCCAGTGAATAAAGCTACTAACCACCTTCCTGCAGGACTTTTATGCTGCTGCAGGTAAATCTTGCCTTATGGTGTTTCCACCTGCTGTACACCTCGTTACGCTTGTGTTTCAGCAATACACATGAAGGGCCAACACCACAACAATTCCCTAATTATTTTAATTTGCCTCATTTTTTGGAGAAGGTTTCCTAATTAATATTAAGCATCAAAAATTATTCCTCTTGAAGTTTCACTGAGCTCTTGAGTTTAAAGTACAGCTGTTAAAACAGACACCAGGGATATAGGACTGATTTTTTTTAAACTGGATAACTTCACTGGTTTGGGTGATTTGTCCAAACCCCAGCACTGAAGGCTCATCAGCAAAGCTCTCTAAAACAGAAAAATATTGAGATATTCCCAAGAGAAAAATTGAGCTAAAAGCCTGTCTTTTACTAGGGAAGCAGAAAATCTTTTCATGAAAGCAAAAAAACTTCAAGAGGACGTTCTCTGTTGTCAGTAACTGAGAAGTGGATTTTGCCCATGGGTTGCACACACAATGAAGCATCCAGTACAGGAGATCCAGGACCCCATCATGATGAAGACAGAACCACAATGTCTCTAAACACGGCAAAGTTTCAGTCATTTCCACCCTTTCTCTGAAAACCGTCTTTGATGTGTTCTCATTCCCAGTCAATTGCTTCAGATGTTGATTGCTCATTACATTGATTTCTCCACTGTTTTTGGTTCACTGAAAGTTTTATCATGAACTTCTTTGAAACAAATCAGTATAAAACACCTTTAGTGGGATGAGGTTTTGGATGAAGCTTAATTCTATTTCGTCCACAGTGGTGCCTGCTCTCCATCTGCTTATTAGGAAAATTTCTTGTAGCTTTTAATGCACCTTATGGGCACTTTAGATCCTACCACAAACTTTTTCACAAAATTCATGTTTGGACAGTGTAACAGGCAAAGAGAGAGATTTGGAGATCTCTGAGTCCATTCAAACTTGTATATATGTTCTGAGCATCAAATGTTCATTAGCCATTAGGTAAACATTAGTTGTTGAATGCATTATTTTTTAAATAAGTGGAAAATACAAACAATACACCTATAAAAATTACAATGCAAAGGAATTCTGTACATTTATCAAAATATTTAAGGTACATAAAAAGGTTTTCAGAGGCAATTCTCAGACTTTAAAGATGCAATTTGCTTTTCACAAATCTCAATCATTTGAGATTCCCTACCACAAATACAAAGATGACATCATAGATCTGGAAGATTCTAACTTGTACTATGAATTTAATAATTTGTAATTTAGTATGAAAAACTTATCTATGCACTCTGACTTCTTTTACAGTAAAAGCCTAAACTATTTACCATACAAACACTCCCACTGAATTAGTTTTACACAACTTAATTCAAATTAACATCAAAGTTATATGATGCTTAAAAACATCCAGACTTGGATGATAAAGTTCCCTGTTACCACCTACCCACAGCCTGAAAAGTACTTAGTACTTTCTGCTATGGAAGAACAAACTGCCACATTAATTTACAGTTGTCCTTAATTTAGCTATAAGGACTTCTGAAATATACTCATAGAGCCTTTTGTTCATCTCTACTCATCAAGCCACCTCACAGGAAACCTAAACAGAAGCCACAAGGTCAGGCACAGTGCTGAGTAGGGTCCTTACTTAAGGAGCTGCCCATTTACCACACCTGGACACCACACAGCATTTGTACCATGGCTCCCCTATATTTAGTTGTGCCAACAGAAGATGCTACTGTCCCCACTGCAGAACCAAAGGAACAATAAATCCACTTTACATGAAATTAGCTGGGTTAGTGCAAATCACCAGTTTAAATTGGCTATGCTTTTCTGGCTGGTTGCTCCACAGCCAGTGTGGGAGCTCTGCTGGCTCCAGCGAGGCCATAATTACCACCAAAGGGGCAATAGGAACCTGCTTGGGGGAGATGAAGGCTTCCAGTGGCATGGATTTTAGCCAAGTGAACGCCTGTCTACAACCTCCAGCATGTGATTTTTAATCAAAGTAGTGATACTAGCACAGGCAGTTGCAGCTCTTACACCTGCTCTTCATGCACCACAGATACACGTTCACTTGGCCAGCTTAAGACGTTTAACCCCTGGGTATTTTACCACCTTTCTGCAAGAGGTTACTGACCTTAGAGCTCTGCTGCTCTTTCATCTCCTTCATGCAAAACATTTTCCAGGTAGCTTAAATCACTTTTGATAGCCTTTTAAACTTAACTAAATTTGCCTAAAGCAAGTTAGATCATTTATAGGATCCATTTGCCAGCAAAGCTGAAGGAAGGAAATAACTTCTGGCAGACTACTAGGCAGTACTGTAAAAAGAGGGAGAAAGCAGGAAGGTGGGTGGAGGCCCAGAGGTGAATCCATGCACAGCTGGATTCAGAAGACAACAGCTGTTCATAACCTCTTCTTGTACTTTTGTGTAACTGCATTTGAAGGCAGGTGTGTGAAAGCCCAGTGCTAGAGTTTATAAACCCGGGGTGGAGGGGACCTATCCCTGCTGCAGCAGCTATCACCACAGTGTCTTACTTTGGCCATTACTTTTTTTTTTTTGCTGTACTTCAATACACATCAAAAATTCCAATAAATTATATTTGATTTTAAGAGCTTGAACAAGTTGCAGTTAGTGAATTTCCCACTTCACTCTTGACAAACACAGGGTGAATGTGCTTCCAATGTGGAAGCTAACCAGTGAACAGCATTTAACTTGTAACTCAAAACATATATAAAGCCACACTTAAATCTTCAATGCCATTAATGTAATTTTTAATATGATCATTAACTCATTCAAAGTAGAACTCTTCACATCACATTTTCCAAGTGTTAGCTCACACTATAGAGAAGCAATGGCATTTTGCAGCTGAACAGTACTGTTCTTAAAAATCTCTTGATGTTTTGTAACTATTCTTGAAATAAAACTCTGGTCAATAGTTAAGCAGGTAAAAAGGATCTCAAACAGATGAAGAACATAAAAATCTGATCTTAATTGTACATACATCTGTTAACTAGTCTGGAATAAGAGGTTGTTTTTTTTGTCACTGCCAGGCGCTGGCTTTTCACACTGCAACTGCTTTCTGTGCTGCAGGACCAACATCTACAAATGAGCCATGCCTCCTTATTATCAGTAAAGGAAGGTCTATGGGTAGTGGCAGTACCTTCCACCACCCCAAATAATACAGCTGGGATGGGGGAAGGAGACCAAAATGTTGAGCTGATAAAGTTCCACGTATATGTGGTATGACATCTGAGACTTTCTTGTTCCCATCAAGCAGAAAAGGCAGTGTTAGTAATGAAGGAGGAGATTGTCTCCAGTGGGAAAGAAAGAGGTAAAACAAGGGGAAAGAACCCCAAGATTATAGCATCCCGTGAAATAATAGCTCTATTGAGTCTATGGTTTATTGTCCCAGGCTCAATGCTTTGGAAAGCATTCTGTAGCTCTTCCTGGAGGATTAGGACTGAGAGGGTCAGAGACTGTGTGGGTACTCTGAGAATGTTAACCCACCAGTGTTTCCATCCTTCATCAGCTGTCAGAGCACTCCATCTGTGTGAGGTGACTGCTTAGTCACCCCTGGGTGTCCCAAGGGGCTCAGAGCACTGCCGAAATGCACCGAATTCCAGAAGGAAGCCAGGAATTTGATGATCCTGTTACAAGGGCCATGCACTAGACCCACATAGAGCTGTGCTAGCACATACCAATTACCTTGTATTTCAGACAGTAAAAGATTAATTTATATGTCTAAATGCAGAACACCTGTTCTCAGCTTGCACTTAGCCCCATAATCTCCTGCTTCCATTGCAGTTCTGGAAGAGCACTTCTAATGCCTAAAGCTTGTTCCCCCTTCTCAGCTACAGTAGTAGAGCCAGTGGAAGATGTACTGACTCTAGACATAAAACTTTGTTCAATTATCTCTTCAGATCACCTCAGCCAGTGCAGTGCTACTCATTTCCATGTATACATAAAGGGTTCGCTTCTGGTGAAGGTTTATATAATTGCACATAATGCAAAGTTCAGTCACAACATCAAAAGGAAAATTATTTTTCCTTTCATGAGGTCTGGGATTTTACTGTTTGTTCACTCATTTGTTTTGGCAACAGCCTTGATCATGAATACAATATATACAATCCTATGGTTTTTTTAAAAAACCCACAAACCAAATCAGGAGATGCTGAAGGAAATGAACCGTAAAGTGGGGGCAGCAGCATAGTATGCAAGATTTTTGCAAACAATCCATTTGTCACTTTCATGGACCTGGGTTAATTAATATTCTATAAAGGTCTTCCAAAAGCTGAATACCTCTCAAGTTCTGAATTCATGGGGCTGACCTTAGACTTTCTCAGAATGATTTTTAATTCAGTCTGTTATCAGCAAAATCCGTTTAAACACATGCCCCATCTGCCAGTACCCCATTTGCAAGAGCTTCTTATACTTGCAGACAGTAAAGCTTCTGCCTGCTTCCCTCTCTCCTCTAAATACCAGCTGTATGGTAATGAGCACTAACAGCTGAAAAATACTGCACAGTAACAAAGCTGGTACGACGCGGGCAGAACAACACATCCACTCAATGAGGCAGTTGTAGCATGAATTTAGCAGATTAGCTATTGAACAGGGGTGGGGGGAGGTTTGGAAAAAATGTAAAGGGTCTACACAGATAGCAAGAAAATGAAAAGAGACCAAAGGGGTGCAGGCTACCAAAGAAAAGCCCAAATTCTAAAGTACTTTTGTTGGAACTGCATGAACCAATTCTTCAAATTTTCTAAGGCTTACTCGTCCTGTACTAATGATATGCCAAATGCTATTCTGATCATTTGCAAGTTCAGTTAGTTTTTAAAGGAGGCAACTTGTTAATGAAAGTTTTCCATTCATTAACAAATCTCTTCATTGTCCAGGAGTGGGGGAAGCCCTTAAGAACAGAAACACGCTCTCCTACTTCAGTCTCTGATACTTTCAGCATGTGTGACCGACAAGCACCATATTATCTATTAACTTTTTGCATAATAGCCCTCTCAGTCTATCCATTTTTTTGAAGACATTTTTTTAAATGCTGACAACATTCACGCTACCCTCCAGACACTGACAACCTTTTTAAGCAGTGAGCATAAAAGACACTTGCTTTTAAGAAAATTTGTGTGTAACAGCATTCAGCTGACATGTATACAAGGCATGCAGTTGAGTGTTTGTTTACACAAGTAGATAATTTGATATACACTGTTTGCATAAAGTCTTAAAATGGCACATGCACTTTTGCACTTGAAATTGCACACATCTGTCTACTGGCAGATGTGGAAGATGCATGCAGTTTTGATACATAAAGCTGATGTGATACAGGACTTTTTTCTTCGCAATTTCCCAACAGCTTCTAGAGTGTTACTGCTGCTTTTGAAGAATTGGAGCCTAACACTTTCAAGGAAAAACATGGGAAAAGATGGTGTATTGACACTGCCCAAGCAAGCGCTCTGCCAAAAGTTTGATACATAGGGTTTGGGGGTTTTAAATTCCTAATTAAAAAGCCTTACTGTTACAATTCCTCAACATCCTAACATTTGTCTTATGTGACAAGTAAATCTAGTAAGATGTTTTTCTAAGATTCATCCACTACGACATACTGCAATAAAAATACTATATTGTTTCTAAAACTAACAAAGGATGACTCCTTCTATCTGAGGGAAAAAAAGTACTACTTCTAAGGCCATCACAATGAAGCTCCTAAGAAAGCAAACAATCTTTTAACCTTTATACATCTCACTTCGAGAGTTAAACAGAACAAATCATCTATGTTACTGGCTTCTTTTCACTGGTGATCACAGAATAAACAAAAACAAAAAAGAGAAAGCCATTTTCTAAGGGCATGAAAGAGCTTGTCATGCAGTTATACAATAGTATTCACAGATGATATTTTTATTGCTCATGTCTATCATAACCTTCTAATAAATAGACGAAAAATCCCCACTATTGACATTCACTGAAAGTCTCTACCTAATTTCAAATTTTAACGTAAGTCAAATCTATTGAATTTAGGTTAAAGAACATGTACTTTGATCTTTCCTGGAGAATTCCAGCACACATTAAAAATATTTTTCATCTTTTAAGCACCTTAAAGAACTAATAAAAACTTTGTTGAAAGAAAAAACAGGTAACATTTTCAACATACAGAGCTGCACAAAATATTAGCTGATTATTAATTAATCATAAATTACTTATAGGCTAAAGAAATGTTAATATTCAGTCTATATTCTTATTATTAGTCATTATAATTATCAGCGATTCCCATAATTTTCTGTACTTGAAACTTAGCACAAATATCACTCAGTTCTTATTTTAATTCTGTTCTCTGAATTGTTTAATATGCACCAGGATGAAACCTGTTAGCTTAAAAATAATAAGCAAATTAAAGTGGTTTATTGTGAGAGAAGGTACAATATTTGAATCAATGCAAAAATTAACTGCCAGCATTACTTTTGTTCTTTCCAGAAACGTGTATTGCTTTAGCTCATCAGCACTCCAGGAGGAAGGAATATGATATTACAGAAGGGCTATTTGCTATGTCCCTAACCCAGGTATGCCATGATATCTTCAAAGAAGCCTGAGCTGCTCAGTATCATCATTCAGCTTTTCAGACTATGGTCCTGGGGTGCCAAAGCAGCACCAATGAACAAGGAAAGCCTCACCTATTCTAGAAGATTTAAACTTGAATGATGAAAGATTTTTTTGTATGTTCCATATCAAATATTCTAAGACCCTGTATTTTATGACTTAGAAACAAAATTAAACATTCACAGAAACAAACTCAAAGTTGTCTATGAAAAAAACCCCAACAACCTAACACAAAATATTCAAAAATATGCAAGAAAAAGTTTGTCACTGAAACTGGCAGAGTTACACTCAGTCATTTTTAACCTTAACCTCAAATTCTTCATTATTCTAGCATTTGGACAGAACAGCAACTACAGCAACCAAAAAACACTGTCATAAGAGAAGACTGGGGTGAATATTAGCTCTGTCAAGAAAACAGTGACATGAGAAATAATCACAGAACCATAGAATGGTTTGAGGTGGAAGGGTCTTCAAAGACCATCTAGTTCCAATACCCTTGCCACAGATCAAGTTGCTCAAAGCCCCATCCAGATTGGCCTGGAACATTTCTCAGGATGGTGCATTCAAAACTCCTTTGGAAAACCTACTTCAGTGTCCCACCACCCTCACAGTGAAGAATTTCTTCTTTTTGTCTTTTCTTCCTTATATCAGAGTTACACCTTTACTCATTGTTTCAGAAAATATGTCCCAAGACGATGACCCTTCTGTTTGCAATGGTGGTTTCAAGAGACACTGACATAATGTGCCCTTTGGATACCAACTTATTCTATTAGATAAAAATATATCAGGCATCCTTAATATTTCAGTTCTGCAGGATGTCAATTAATTCATATAGAATGATTGCCATTCACAAAGAATAAGTACCTGAAATGTACTTTATTTAATACCCAAAGTGAAAAAACCAACCAAGCAAAAATCGCATCAAAGTTGCTTTGTTGATATCCTTTTATATTTCAAGTCCAGTTCTACTTTGTCAGCACTTGTCCATAATATTCATGTGCTTTTACCATGTGGAAGCCTTTAAACACTTAGTCTTTAAAAAATACTGAATAATACCTATATTCATTAATATAAACAGTATCAAGGAGAAAACAGTTATTCATTTTAAACAACAATGATCTTAACTGTATTGATATTTTTAGGATATTTCTTTAACTTAAAAGAGTTATCATACTTTTTCAAGTAATGCACATACACACAATTGATAAAATAATCACATTTTAAACATGACATTCCACAAAAGATTGAAAAGATGAACACAGAGGAAGACTTATCAACAGCACTACACTGCCCCTTCACGTCCACTACAGAAACAACACCACAAGCTGCATGATGTAAAAAAAAAAAAACAACAAACACCAAAAAACAACCACTAAATATTAACATAGTAATTATAGTTAACTGCAATTTTTTTAAGTTTTTCTATTGCTTCCCCAATAAAACATACAGACAATGGAGAAAATGTAGAATAAAATCAAACTCCTACTTTAGTGGGAAAACTACCTTTTCTTCCCCTTGATTCCCTCTATGATACTTAGACCTTTCCTTTTTAAAAATGTATAAATTTTCCACCATGATTACACAGTAGATTAGAATTGATGAATAAAACCAATTCAGACAACATTTGTCTGGAAAGAAAAAAAATACTAAAATGGATATACTTAGCCATGACACAAAGTTTTATCTAAGAACGGAACAATAAAGCTTCTACGAGAATCAACTCTTAATGGCATGAGAAATTATTTATGAGTATCTAAGCTATTTCATATGTCTTCTAAATTCCCTCAACTTTTTAAATAATACAGTTTTTCCCCCAAGCATCCTGTTTCTTCCAATTTAAAATTCAATT
The DNA here is from genome assembly GCA_013396875.1 of Vireo altiloquus. NCBI lineage: Eukaryota > Metazoa > Chordata > Aves > Passeriformes > Vireonidae > Vireo > Vireo altiloquus. The sequence continues at coordinate 1,182,383 of VZRF01012572.1, forward strand.
GCTAGTTTGCTTGTCATTTAATGCTAAATGTGTTGTTCCGATAGATGTATGGGTTTTTATTTGTGGTAGCATTAAGTAGAATGGCAGTCAGGAACTTTTGATTGACTAAAAAAAGGTGTCCCATACCTCCATGAGGCGAATCTCTTGGTGTATCATTAGCACATGCATTCTGAAACTTCTCTCAAGCCAAGACATGAACTTCAGTTCCTCCTACCCCTTCCTACAGTATGACATATAATAATAAATTAGCATAACTGAAGTACAAATGACAAGGACCTTCCTCAACACCATAGTGATCCAAAAGTATACTTTTCACTATTAAAGAGAAAGGATACACAATGAGACCATGAAACAAACCATTACATTTCAGAGGCCAAAATACATTTTTTTTAAAGAAGCAGAATGGTAAAATTCACAATTTAAAAAAATGAGGCTCAGATTACTTCGTGTGCTCCAAATGTTCATATGGTATGATCGGCATAATCTTAAGCAGAAAATGTGCCTTAGAAATCTCTTTTGCTTATAAAATATCCTAAATGTATTCCGTCCATTACATTGGTATTATGACAACTCTAAATAAATGATACATTAGAGTTCTTACTTCCGGGTGCTCTTTATTAAACCCATGGCACATTTTAGACATGCTATAGCTCGCAAGAACATCACAAATGTTTTTCTGGGGGAGGCTAAAAAACCCACCCAGCTTAGCAGAGTCTGATGATAATTTTATTTCCTCATGGACTAAACCCATGTCTACCAGGCTATTCGAGACACCTGCATACAAGCACAACCTTTTCAAGGAGGAAGAGAAAAATTAAGTTGGCCTATCAACAGTTATGGAAAAGGGTGCAAAGCATTTCTCTGAATTATGTGTTTTGGAAATTTACGCAGAGAAACCTCAAACTTCAGTGCAATTTGCAAGCTTCACAATAATGGTAAAAAGGATGCTTAACGACTATTTCCTGTTTTTTGAATTTACTGCATTCCCCATCAGATTTTACTACATTATTATTACTGTGTTTTTGTGAGTTTAAACATACACTATGCATTTCAGAATGCAGCTTTACAATGACTTCTTACGCAGCTTCTTAACCAAGGTCAGGGTAGGGCATCCCCTTGCTAACAAACTGCTACAACAAGTAGTTTCTAATTAAAAAAGGTGATAAATAAGGGCATGCTAGGTATAGCAAAAACCCACATTTTCCCACAGCTATAAAGATAATATCCCAAGAATTCTCTACTAACAATGGGAAGACAAAATTCAAGCTTTTTCTTCTGACTACATGCAAGAAGAAACAAAGAGACTTAAAGGCAAGTTTGAAGTTGTTTCATAATAAATCTTGAAAAGCAGTTATTACAGTTAGTATCTAGGCCATTATGCACTTTATTCTCTCCTCTGGCTACAATTTTTTGACACAAAAGTGTCTATCACCCCACTATCTTTCCCTTAGAACACATCCTGAGCTACGAAGTAAAGCTGGAACTCAAGGGAACCACCATGGCCTCTTCAGGGGTTTCTCCTGTATGAAAGAGGCTGTGAAACAGTTTCAGTAGTGGCTCAACTGAAAGGTTTTTGATTAAGAATAGGAGTTGTATTTCTATCCTACTAATGGCGCCTAGAGGTCGGATCTCTATAGCTGCAAATAATAGCTTTGACTCTGCAAGCAAGGCCTAAAACATGATTTTAAAAAGGCACTATGGCATAGTTTGCCTGTCCAAAACTTGGTGTCAGGTCTTCTTTTTAAGAAATGAATGGATTCTCAAGTCATGATATACTCTTTGTCAAGAATATATTCTTGTTCAAGAGACTTCACTGTATAATGTAGAGAGTTACTTTTAAAAATGATGTAAAGTTCTTGTCAAGTGGGACTATCACCCTGGGAGTACTAAAAAAATACTTCAATACCTTCTGCCACTACGAAGATATTCTGTTTTGCTGACATGCGTATACAAAAACAGCCACATTAGCAGCAGTACAGCTCTGGCTGCTTGGTACTATAGCAACTCATTTTTCTGTTCCACCTTTTGTCAGCCTCCCTTTCTGTATAGCTCATGTCATTTGTAGCCAACAAAGCAATGCTGCATCTACCACACAAGTCTGGGACCAGAGTGGCACTGCATGGCTTCCTCCACCCTGTGATAACTATAATACTGCTAAACAGCCTCTGAAATTTGAAGCATCTACCAGACAAGCAGAAAATACCATTTCCTTCAAGCAACCACCGTAAAGAAACTAAATCACTGCATTAAGACCATAGAAGTGCAGCTCAGGTTGCATCTGTAGAAGATGAATCTCTCAAAATTTTATTCAGAGTAATCTATCAAATGCTCCTGACCACTTTCAATTTTACTTTCAGGCGAGAATCAGATTTGGAAGTTTTTGTATTTTTATTAATAAAAACATGGCTGTTAATTGGAGCATGAACATTCTCATTCATAAATGAAGAAAGAAAACACATTTTACACCTTAAATGTAGTGGCGATTTCTCATGTGCTTTTGTCCTCATGCTAGATGCATTCTGCACCAGGGACTAGTCTGAACATCCCACATGTCCAGTTCTTGAAACATTCTGTACTATCCCAGAGATAGTACAACTTCTAACTTGCTGCAACCAGACATGTGGCCAGCATTCAACAGAAGTATTTTTTTCCCTTTCAGTTTAACAGAAAAAACGCACTCCTGTTTTCCAAGTCAAACAAGGAAAGACAGAGTTCTTAGCAGCAGCTGTTTCCAAGTTTGGAGACTATGACAGCAGCCATCCAAAAGGTGAGAGAAAGAGGGAAAGGAGGGATATAAGACAAGATTGCTTCAGTTTTTAGATTTGTTTATAATGCTATTACAACTATTACGGTTCTTGTCTACCCTCTTGTGTGTACAGAACAGAAAATGCACACAGAAGATAAGCTGGGAGAATTTTTTATTTCATTATTTTCAAGACATGAGGGGAAAAGGACTGAAGAAGGAAAATCAAGTTTCCTTTATTTATAATACATTATAAGACAACATGCAAGGTTTTTCTCATTTAATATTTTTCCTATTAAAAATGAGCTCTTGTTTATACAGAAAAAATACCTGATTACTTTAAAGTCACAATATAAGATAATATAAATTAGAAGAAAAATTAATTTAAAAAAAATCGTAAGTATTTTTCTGCTGAATAATAGTAGCAAATTTACCAATTTGTCTATTTGTGAAAACGATTAATGAAGGCACATCTAAAAGAGGCCTGATAAAACCTTTGTGTTTGATATGGTTTTTGATATGTCTGCGACAGATACACACAGTCTAGGACAGAGTCTCATGACGCAGCACTGATGCTACTCACTAGCAAGAAGCTAGAAGGAAATCTTAAAACTCTCCCTGAAAGAAGAGCATCTGTATCTGTGTATGTATTCTGAGGACTATTATTAAGTAGTATTAGATAACGAGATGCTATGACTCGCCAATTCTGAGTGGAAGAGGGAAGGAAACAATTGCCTACCAGCTATAATATTGTGTGCTACAGAATGAAAATTATATATTGTATTTTGTATTTTAAAAATAGACCATGAAGTTCACAAGCACTGTCAAAGGAATTCAGAAGTTCAGAAAGGTTTTTAGCATATTTCTTAGTAGGAACTGACATTCTTTTAGAAATACAAAGATGGTTGCATATATTAGATTTTTAATAGGGCAACATCTTTGTGATCCATGTCATTACATGCTTTGGAATGCCATATCCAATATCTGGCACATTGATTCTTCAAAGACAACATATGTTTTATATTCTCTCTACTGGAATGCTCTCCTAGTAAGCTAAAAAAAAAAGGCAATTCTTCAGGTTTTCAACAGTTTCGTCTCAAGACTCCAAATTCATCCCCCATGCGTTCACCTACCATCAAAACATGAACTATTTCTCAAAATTCTGTAGAGAATTTATAAGTCCTAGAAAAGAGAGAAATCAAGAGATGGACAAAAAAAAAAAGTCATGTGTCCCATGTTGCCTCACAGCAAGGAATTTCTCGCATGAAAATGCACAGATAGGTGTCCTGACTTCATGGTTCTGAAGGATAAACAAAAAAGAAGAAAAACTCTAATATATAGGCAATCTCGAATTAAAACTGAAATGGAAAATAGTTTAAATGACATTCAAAACTACTACATAATATACTTCTTTATTTTTCAATAATTGTCATATGTTTCACCCCACTGAGGTTTAATTTGTGTCAATATAAAGTACTATGTAAAAAGGATTCTATTCACCTTCTGAATACATTAATTACAAATACTGTACAGTATGCATTTGTTACACATTAAAAAAACCAGACTTTTTATGTTTATATCATAAGATGAGTTACTTCAGAGAGAAGACAGTTCAATTTAAAGGCTTTTTGATCACTAACATTGTTCATGCTTAAGTAGTGCAAATTTGAATTACAAATCTTAAAATCACCAAGCAAATTCAAGGCCTTAGGGCCAATTATTAAATAACATGTTTTAATTTTTCTATCAACATACATACACAAAAGACAGAATATGCTGAGAGCAAAGAAACACAGATGTCTCTTGAAAGATTATTTTTATTACACTTGCAGCACCTATTGTGACTAGGTAGATACGTATAACCTGAGGGGGGCATAAATTGTCTACTGAAGCCCAAAGAATAAGCTGAACATTTTCAGCAATTATGAATTCATACGGTCTGTGTGTCCACTGCAAGGGGCTGCCAATGCTACTTGTTTCTATAAAGTAGGTCCCATAAGTCAGTAAGACAACTTCAGAGGTGCAAATTACAGGTTTTAATATTTTTACACTTCAATGACTAGTGAGAATTTTTACTGCAGGTTTCCCTCTGTATCAGGAAGAAAGAAAGAGGAAAAACTGGGGCAGGGGGCATGAGGTTTGCACACCCACCTCCCCTCATTACCATATTTTCAGGAATTAATTAATTCTGTGAGGATGTCTTGGACATCTTGAAGCATTTACTTCACACACCAGAAAGAACAGGTCACTTCTGATACGAGCTCTTCCTAAATCTAGAAAAGTAAGGCTGGACCTGCTAAATACGGCCATAAACAGACAAATATGCAGTATTTCTGGACATTTAAAACATTCACTTGTGTGCTCAAATTAAAATGGGTCAGTACTTCAGAACAGGAAACTATTTCCTCTTCACCCACTCAGAAGTTTGGATGCCTTCCCAGAAATCTCAAGACTGGCACAGGGCTTAGTGCTGCGCCTGCAAGACAGCTGCATCTGGATACAACCCTTCATGGGAATGCACAAGACAAACCAAGGAAGACAGGTTGAACAGATGTAATTAACGGAGGTGGTGCCAGAAAGTGATCTGTGCTAACCAGATGCTCCAAAGAAATTTCTCTCAGTAAGGGAGCACAAGACGCTGGCCATTTGGAAAGCCACTTGAGCCGTGCCAACAGATCTCAGGGACACCCACGATCTCACAAAGCTTGGAACCAAGCAGTTCAAGCTGCCTCCTCTTCTTCTTCTGGGAGGGAATAGCTATAGCTCACTGAAGTTTTCCCCCACGATGCCCAGCTGTTTATGCAACAAGAAAAGAGGAGTGGACAAGAAGCTAAAGGAAATTTACATACAGCATATTTTTCTGACAATTAAATGGCATAATTCCAATGAAATTGTAACAAACACTCTCTAACCCATGGGGGAGGGATACGGTGTGCCTTTAAAAAAATCAAGAAACAAACCCCCAAAATGAATCTACTTTTCAAATTTTAATCCATGTAATATTCATACTAATTAGGCACCGACCAAATTAGCTGCTGCTATTCTAACCCATTTTCCTTCTAAAGTGAAGAAGCACTGCTATGCATGTGTCCTTAATAAATCTGGATATTAATTGCAATTAGTGTCAAATTTTCATAGTGCAAAGTGACCTCAACACATAATGACATTTCAAACATTATGAGAAAACTAACCATTTCTATGAGAAGCAATTTTATACCATTAGATAAATCTCAGTCAGAAATAGCACAGACACCATAGATCTTGCCATAGGTTAAAGGGATGATGTAGTCTTGTTTCTATAATTTGTATTATTAGGGGGTTTTTGTCTGTTGGATAACCTTCTCCATTTCTTGCATCACTGTGAAGAAACTGCAAAGAAGTGGCAAGCATACATGTCTAATACATTAAATGAACAGAAGCTTATTATTGTTTAAAACAAAAACAATCCTCCTGAAAGAGAAAGGTGCACAAGCATCTATTCTGAATGCTATTCAAGAGAAGAGAATTAGTACCAACTGTGAGAGTTTATCATCTGCCTGGAGATAATAAAGCAAGGGTAGGAAGTGGAAATGGATTGACATCTAGTATTTTAATACTGAATTTATTATACTTAAAGCTAAATACATGTATTTTGAAAATCAAGTGGTAGATGTTGTAGAAGTTGTTTTTGTTTAGCATGATGGCTTATCTGGTTCTCTTAGGAAATATAGCCAGTTACAGATAAATCTTTGTTTCCTTAAAAGTAGTGCGTGGGCAGAAAGGACTCCCCAAAACTGCTTGCAGGATAAGCAGAGAGACAAAGGACAGGAACACTAGCAGTGTAAGAAGACAGGAAAGAAAAGAGAGATGCCCTATAAACACAGTGTGGACAGAACTGGCACTAGACAGTAGAGGTCCTGTTTGACAGCTCGGTATGTAGACGGGATTTGGAGAAGAGAAGGTAAAAGAAGGGAAGACTGCGAGGCCATGAAGAAATTCATGGTAAGAATTCGGTCTGAAATTTCACTAACAACGTACCATAGGAGAAATGCAAGAGGGAATGTAGCAGTGCTGTAAATATGTTAAAATTGCAAGCATTCTTGCCAGCTGCTGCTGTTATCATGAGAAGTAATCTTGTGTTAGAGTTTATTAATAGCAGCATGCTTTGGAAGAGACTGCCTTTTGTACTTACAGAACACTGCACTACACAGATTGTCTTAGAGCAACAAAATCTTAACTGTTTAAACATAGTAGTGAGTACCTAAACACAGGATAAGCAGGAAAAAATATGGCATTAAAAATATACCAAAAATACCTTTGTAGCACTTTCTCTGCTGTTTTTTTTCTATTCTCAAAAAATAAAATGCTGTTGGGAGAGTATCCTCAGAAAGAGACCAAGTATGGTGTCACCTATAGGTTCCCAGCCTGTGAGCCATGGAACACTTTTCTGTGTGCAGCAGCTAACAACACATCATGTTTCTATTCCCATTTTGTCTTCCGTCTTTAATGCCTACAAGGAGTAAACTCTCTGTGCAGGGACAATCTTGCATACAGCATATCAGACATTATATTATACATATATATACATGAATAATAATGTTTGAAAATAAAACCATGGTTTTTAAATCCATGTCTCCATAAATGAGGACATCTAAACCATGAGGAAAGATCTCACATGATACCATCTAGGATCAGTATGCTGCAGCTGCTTACCTTCATTGTACACTAGCTACATTATAAACTTAAAAATGCAATTTTAGAAATTCCACAGGAAGTTATAAATATTAAAATATCTCAAATTTCCTTGTGGTTACATATTATAGATTCCTAAAATAAGTTTTTTACCTACCTGCATCTTCTATACACAAGTTGCCTCTTTTTTGCAATTTACAAATAAAATTCTATTTTCTACCTTGCATATGCAAAGCTATGTACCACAAACTTAATAAACTATCTGAAATAATGATCCATCTGAAACAGGCAGGAGAGAAAGAAGCACATTGCACCAAATAAAAAACAAAATTTTACTATCTTTGCTACATTATTATACTATTTCCTGAAAAAAAAAGTTTCCCTAGCTCATAAGGAAGTTGGATACATTAGCATTTACCAAGTCTTATGAATGCCTTTGATACAACATAAACTAAGTTGGGTTAACGAAGTACTGCTAAACATAGATAATTTACAAGGGAAGAACATATACAGAAGAATGTATTTAGACTTCTAGCATTATTTATGTATTTTAACTTATTCCTCTTCTCTCCTCCCTTTATCAGTTAGTTTAGGGTCAGCAGAATTTTGGTTGTCCTTCAATATATTAGAATACGATCTACAAAACAAATGAAAAACACCATACACAAATTTTACCTGCCTACTACTTCCAAGTGCTACATTAGCAGCAGAATTATTAAGAACAGGTTTACTGTATTGCCTTCTTGCACAGCATCAACCTCTTCATTATATATATAACCAGCACTCCTTTCACAAGCACATATATTTGCAGAGTATCAAAAAAGCAGTACAGTTTGTAACTATCATCTGACTTTTAAAGAAAAATCATTACCCTATTTCATAGACTGTATATTTTAGCATTAGAATCATGTCCATGTGAGGAGCAAGTAACCAGAGATGTTTTTCTGAAATGTGATCAAACTACACATGACCACACAAATGATCTGCACCATCTCAAACCTCTTACTAAGAAACCTTGCAATCAAACTGGTTACTCAAAACATATTTAAAGACCAGAACAAATTAAAAGTACAGGCTTTCTTGACTAAAAATAAATAAATAAAGGGAAAAGTCATGGCAATTCCAGTGCTTTTTTCTTGTCTTTTCAGAAAAATGAAAAACATTATAAAATACCTGAGCAGCATTTAGAAAGTCAGTGCTATTCCTATGCAAAACTGTATTTTCAAACAATATTATCATGAAACATGTTAAATAAGTTTTCCAGAAAAGAAGCCCACTTTTAACAGAAAATTAATATCAGTGAGAAGCTGTAGGGAGAAAGCAGAATTACCAGTCCAAAACTAGGTGAAGGGAGAGTGAGATAGAGTAGACCAGAGACTCGGAGTTTGAAAGAAAAACACAGGCCGAGCAGTGAGTCTAGCAATGAGATGGGATTGCTGCTCTGGGGAGTGGCAAAATCATCATTTGCTGACAGAAAGGGTTCATCACATAAGGAACAACATCCAATTGGTTGTGGTAAGTGGCAGAGATCTAAGAACAAGATGCTAAGGCTACAGCCCTGCTTACGACTTGTCTGGGTGTCATTCTAGTTCAGTTTGACTTCCACTCAAAATCTGGGGAACACCAGAACAAAAATTGCCATTTAAAATTAATTGGCCCTCTTTGTGTTTCTGAACTAAGGATCGTCATGGCACAGCAGAGCAATATTTTCCTCACAAAGGATTCTTCCCCCATACCTGAAAAAGATCTGTTCAGGAAACTAAAGTGCCTTCATTTGCTGCAGGACAAAAAGTGTTTGCCTAGTGATAGAAGGGACTGCAAAAACAGAAAAAGGAGATCCATAGTTTAAGCAATTAGGTTTCAAAGCAATACATTAAGTATTTAATTACACATTTCATGAGTTCCCCTCTGGCACGATCAATCAGCAAAGAGGCAGCTGGGTCAGTTTATGGCATCATTATTGTCTCCCATTCCCTCTTCTGCTGGATGCTATAACCTCTCCAGTTTGAGACAACAAAACAGATGGACTTTAAGCAGGTAAAGACCTTTCACAAAGTCAGTCCAGCATGTTTGAATAGCTCAAAGTGTATGGCAATAAAGGCTTCTAAAGACATCTAAACAATTGGGCACAAAGGAGTAAAATCGCTCAGGGAACCTTTCTTCTGACACCTCCTGAAGAGAAGTGACAGACTGCAGAATCATCATAACATGCTTTTAAATCTGCATTCCTGCAGTCTGTAGCAGACAGCACTGCTCATTGCAAGAGGAAATGGAAGTTCTAAATGCATCAAAACCACAAAGACAAACATTTTAGGTAGTGTTAAACATAAATGAGTTCCTGATTGCTGCTTTTATCTTGGCCAGAAATAGGTAGAACAATTTAAATAACAGTGTTTCTCAAAGAGTCAGTATGGTAACAAAGGATCCCTGAATATTCCGAAAAAGCAGTCTTTGAGAGTACTATGAGGTGTTGCAGTGCAGGTTTGAAAACAAACAAACACAAACACAAAGATATTCCCCAACCAACCAACTATGTAAAGTAAAGCAAGTTGTCCAACTATTTTTGATCCAGTACAACAGGCTGGACTGGATATGCACAGTTTAGCTACCAATTTTATTTTTTCCAGGGGATGCAGGGAACAGCTGTTTTAACAGCCAACTGAGTGCTTCCTCCTACAAATGGCTATCTTAAGCCCAGAGATTCTCTAACACCCCAGAGAAGGGGAGGGGTAGAGAGAAGCCTATTTCTGCCTGTATCTCGTTCTACAAAGCCATAAACACTGGCTACATCTAACTGTATCTGCAGTTTAAAAGATGGATTTCAGTAAGGCTTGGCAGAATTCTTGTGAGCATTGCCTGGGACACTTCAGCTGAACCAGGCTGAACCACCCCACCTTGAGCTGACCAGAAAATTGAGGATCTGTACACTTCTTTCCACTTCTGTGAAACCTATATTATTTCCTCTCAAGTACAGTACAGAATAAGTTTGTTTGCAGGCAAATTGAAAGAGAGAATTGCAGAAAGAAAGGAAAAAAGGGTGTAGAAGATAATTTTTAGACTTTCTCTGTTCCATATTAAGAAAATAAGTAACATCTTCCTTTTTCTCCAAGACTACCACTTCACACAGGAAAAACATTTATTACCCTTGTGCGAGTAGATGAAAGGCATGGGAAGAGCAGATTCAGAGTGGAGACACTGCATATATGTAAAAAAGAAAAGAAAAAAAGAAGATGACGTTCATTATCCAAGACTATTTATCTTCTAAAGGCATGACCCTTTAGGCAGAATGTTACAGAAGACTTAGCTTTGCTCATTTCTGTAACTATTCAGTATTCCTTTCTTTCCACTCAAAACCATCTGCCTTTTCAGTTAACTTCCTTCTGCTGAACTTCTGAAGTACTTCTGTTTCATTCCAAAGATGTTCCAAAACTGAAACACCAAAAATAATAAAAACAAGGAAAAAACACCCACTATAAATCATGAATTTAACAATGAAAAGTAAAATATCTGGAAGATTGGCTTTATTGTGAATATTTAGAAATCCAGAGCAACGGACGCACCCCTTTATGAAAAACAAACACAGAGACAAGAACAAACTCCCTTTCCTGTTAAGTATCAACTGATCAGTCCATGATCCGTACTTCTCTGAAAAATCTTCTAACAAGTGAAATTGAAGTAAAGGCTAAACCAGCTTTGGAAGAAAGCTATTTCTGATAGCCACTCAAAGAGAGGCACTGGTGGCCATAATACAAGTTCCCTGCCATAAAGCCCAAAACCAAAACTCTCTTGTAGAAGATGCAAGCATTTGGGAGTGCTCTGATTTGTCCAGTGACAGACTCTGAAGACTGCCTTTAATTTTATATTAGAAAACTGTACACATATACATATTTATGCCCACACATATGCACACTTTCATGTATTATTTTCTTCCAGCTCTTCTGTCAGTCCCATCTTACCAAATGATAAGAAATTACAAGGGAAATTACTTATTTTTTATGTAAGGGGAAAATAAATTAGTGCTTTTTTACATTATTCAGAACCTGATCCAAAGCCAGCTGCAAAAGAGGGAAGTGTATAAAGGGAAGATATATCATTTCAGAGAAAGCTAAATAGCTTTTTGTCCATTAAGTAACTTCTTAGTGTCATCCATGAAATAAAGTGCCGTACTCAAGTAAGAAATATGATTTATTGCAGAAAAAATCAGGACTGCATTTCCCTGAAAAACTGAATGGACAGACTGCTTGGTTGAACTGCTGGTGTAAACATTTACATACATTTGACTGACAGTGAAAAGAGTGCTTTGGTTGTTTTAACACAGAAATTGAGGGATAAAGAAACAAGTCCAAATAAGTGAAGCTGTTCATGCATAGGTCACATCAGTATCTTAAACACACTATTAGCATACCTGTCAACCAGAGGAAACAAAAGGAACTGGAGTCTCATTCCAAGTACTCTACTGTAGTAACAAATGTGTAAGACCAGTGGATGTTCTTATATACGAAAAACACAGGCTGGTAAAAACTAATGCTTCAAATGCTTTATCTTGTGTTCACTTAACATACAAATAATCCTACAGATGGAAGCGTTTCATTGATGAACTAAGGTGACAAATTGCAGAAATTTGGTTGGATGTATTTTAAGGGTGAAACATACACACATACAGGAAAACTGTTCTCAAAAAATGGAACAGTATAACAGAATCCTTGGTGTTTCTGAGATTACAGGCACTGAAAATGGATACATTTATTACCTTGATTTTTCCAGCTTGGAATACCACAGGGTGCACACTGAAACCCCTGTTTTATGACAATTCAGTGCTACTTGAAACCACTTGAAAAGAAGGAACACTGCAAGTGAACAACTCACTCTCACAAATTCTACAGCTTATTAACATTTCTTAAAAAGATATATTCAGTGTGATAAAATAGTTAAACAGCAAACTTCAAGAGGATATTTCAAGAAAATTCAAGCGAAATTTCAGGGAAAAATACCTTGTAAAACTAAAGAGGGAAGAAATCTATTTGTCAAACATAGCTTTTCAAATAGTTGAGAATTTTAAGAGTGCAGAAAGAATACTTCTGTTAGTGGTTTAAGAGCATTATAAAGGAAGAAACACATAGTTATTAAAGATACCAATTTTTTATCAATTGAAAGTTTGCCATGGCAGTCAAAATGCAGCCCTTGATTTTGGAACACGCGTGACATACGTGACTATCCTGTAAGTATGTTCAGTGATCAGCTGCAGTTACATCGCACTGAAGAGCTAAATGACATCTGATACTCAAAGTGTCTAACAGCTAAAAGGTATTCATTGCTTCATCACTTTATACTGCAAAATCTACTCCAGTGCCTGTGAAAGGTATTTCAAAAGCTAAAGAGGACCACGGCTATGTCTGCTTTTGATGATAGTGCATCAGTGTTTTCCTTGACAGCTTTGAAGGAATACATACATTTCCTGTGTGAGTACAGTACTTTTAGAGCAATGCACTTAAGGTATTCTCAAGTGCTACACAAAGAATGCTAAGTAATACTATTTTTAACCAGATTCAGATTAGTGGTATTGCAGACAAGTGTTTTAACTGCTTGAGCAAACTGACAAAATGCATAAGGGCAAACTGCTAAGTCCTGTGACCATTTATAGTGCACTTCTTGATAGAAGCCCAGTATAACCAATGCAGAGGATGCAGAAGCTATGAACTGTCAGCTCTCATAACGGAAGTATTTTTACTCTTGAGGATCACAGCACACATTTTAAAGATGTTTTGTTAGGTCTAATGTACAATTAAGGAGGGGAAGAAATGAGTTCAAACAAGGAGAAGGTCAATATTAAAGTCAGGTCAATGTCTGAATGGCCCAATCGTACAGTTGGCTGAAAAAAGTTGGCATTGATATATTGCCAAGTCAATAACCTGGACGAAAATGGTAGCTCATGTTCTAAAGCACATCAAACTTATCTCTGAACATAAAGTACTAAATAATTCAATGCATTACTTACTAAATGAAAAGCAGAATTTTTAAAAAAACCCTAAAAATTGCATAGTGGTGAAGACTTTGTGTCAAAACTCCTATTTTGCATAAAAATACTTTTTTGGTTGTTGTCATGTTCAATAAAAGAATAAATCAAGAAAAAAGAAGTATGGACTCTCTCATCTGATGATATGACAAATTAGGTTGGGTTCTACTATTGGATTTTTTTAACATGCAGATCTTGTATGCAACCTCCATGCGTTAGCATGGAAGGAACCCAATACGGTAATTGCTGGGAGTTACGTGCAAGGCTTTGAGTGCTGCAAGGCATGGGACTAAAGGTGGAGCTCTCATATTTTCCACTATCAGCAGCCATCATACTGAGAATTGTTAGTTTCAAAATACAAGATAAATAGATTGATGATAGCTTAGCTGGTAAAACATATATTTACAGCACTTCTAAATTTTCTCCTTAGTCCTAATGCTAAAAGAAAAGTAGATGCTGAACAGTTTTCTAAACCCTTCTGGAACTAAAACATTAAACTGACTGATTGAACGGGGTGTAGGACAGGACAAATGAGATAATTCTGGTGATTTTGGAACAGTGCAAAATCTTGAGAAGTTTGCTTTAGATTTTGATGGGGTTTGGTTGTTTCGGGGTTTGTTCTATATGTGATAAGTTAATGTCTGATCATATTTCTCATTACAGAAAATATACACATAAAACACCAGCATTAAAGTTGGAACAGTACATCATATTAATATAGCCATGAAAAGACTTGTGAAGCGTATCTACTAAACTTATCTTCTACACTATAGTCTATGCTTTATCCAAGACAAAGGAACTAAAACTATCCAAACATATTCCAAATGTTTATTTTCAAGCAAACAGTTGCCCAAATCACATTAAAAAAAATTTAAATCACTCTATTAAAATACAGAAGCTTACTTTATCACTTTCAACATTATGAAATGTTCCTTTTCCCTGTTCAGCAGACACATATGCATAATATCTAATTTCAGAAAAAATACTTCTCTGAAATGCACATGAAGCAATATTTAACAGTCATGTGTGTATTTATATATTTTCTAAATTTTTCATTGTTGCAGATTGACATTATGTCGCTGCCTTTCACTGCATGCCATGTACCTTTTACATACAAGAAACATTCTAGTACAGGAAAAAATCAAACCTTCCAAGGTGATCTTGTCAAATTTAAATTTTGTCTGTAATTTAACTAAGTTTGCTAAAAAGTAGTAAGGTGGCATTCAAAGAAAGCCAGCATATTTACAAAAGGTGAGCTGGATTTTAAAGCTTGCATCAATAAACAGAAACAGTATTTATTCAGCAGCAAGAGAAAACCCATACAATATATTTTAAGAGCCACTTAATTCATACAGTTCCTGAAGCTGTAGTATAAGACTCGTGATAGTTTGTCAGGCTAGGATTGTCTATATATAAACTATATCGCAACCTCCACATAGTAACATGCTATTTTTATTTTATGTAACAGCAAAAAATGTTATCTCCCTTACTGAGTTACAAAAGTATTAAAATCATATTTCAAGAATTCTTACTAAAAATGTTTAAATATTAATTAGTTTAATATTTCTAAATTCTCTAATATCCAAGCAGTCGCATATGCCAGTACAATTCAGAACTGAGTCCAATGAATTATACTGTCTTCATGACCTAAAAGACTGAATAACAGCAAAATACACATTTATGAGTGCACTTATTTTGTACAGCATTTGTTTTCACCTACATGGTTTACAGCTATAAAAGAATCCCTGGCACATTCCTTAAAATGAGTAATAGCTAAGACAACATGTACAGATTTTAATTAAATTAAACCACAAGAATTAATGAAATAAATTACCAAAGAACTTCTCTATGGCACTCTGAGTGAATACATAATAACGGACATAAGTACTTCCTCATGGAATGAATGCACCATGACAAAGCACTGAGCTACAAGCCAAGTGATGAAAATCCAGGTTTTAAAGACTTTTACACTTACCCGCCTACGGCAGAAGGGCAAACCCTGTGCAATGATGCTGATGCTAAATATCTTCATCACGGTTTGGTGTGGTAGAGGTTCTTTGGCACTTTTAAGATCAACAGGAACCAAGCCATGGCTGATGGCAGTTTTCCCTGGTTTGGACATTTTATCGTTCTTACTTTGTCGAGTCTACTAACACTGCAAGAACATTGCTAAAAACTCTGCTTTAAAGTTGCATGATTTTTTTTTTTTTTTTTAAAGTTTCAGACTGGTGAATCAGCTCCCCACAGCCTGCTGCCTTTGTCTCTCAACCTTCTCCTGCCAAGTGTCCTGACCTGTCTGCTGCTCAGTGAAGTGCAAGCTATCCTAGTATAGACAGGAATTAAACTACCAAGGGGCAGGCAGACTGCTCCTGTCAGTCAAACAGCTGGTGGACCTCCCCTGCAATGTCAGAAGAGCCCTTCTCCAAAAAAGGGATCTGCAGATTGAAAAAGAAGAAAATTATGACTGCCTGGAGTTTTAATAGACACAGCCACTTACACCTGCAGTTTAAAGGAAGAATTTTCTTTTAATTTTGTTTAGTTTTTTTAACAAGTTGGTATTACACTTTCAGAAGGGGGATCCAAGGAGATTGCAACCTTCAGAGGGTAACAGTGTTGCTGCAGGATCAAATCTATCACTTCCCTAAGCACATTTCTTCTGGACTGCCAATAAAATTAAACGAAAAACTGATCTGGACTTTGCTGTTCCTCAACCACGGTCTCTAAAAATATAATATATTGTCCAGAAGTTCAAAAAGGAAATAAAAATGGATTTTTAAGAATTGAAAAAAAATTAGAGTCTCCTAAATATTGGTACAAAACTTGATCATTCAATAAAAGTAATTGCTATCGCTGTATTTTCACCTACACTGTGATTTTTAGTTCCTTCCTCCTGGCCTTCCTTACTCTTGTACAGGTACCCCAGTCTGCACCTCTTCCTCTCTCCCTGCCACCGTAGGGGGAGCAACATCCAGGCACCTTTGGCTCTAAGGATGCAAAGGTACAGTAGTTTTCCCTCTCCTGGCCAACTCATTTCCCACAAGTCTGGGTACCAGGTTGCTCAGGCCTATCTGTCACACCAAAGCAATGGAAGAAGGCTCTTCCTCCAAGAATACAGCATCTCTTGAAGGATGTGGGGAGAGGTCTGCCTGCCCTTAGTAACAAACCTGAGGGCCATTTCTCAGGAGAAATGTTCTTACTCCACTGAACAAAGCTAGTAACAGCAATGTCTATTACTCAGATTTTCCACAATTAGTTGACTTCCATTTTGAATAACTTCTTGAACAAATTAGCTTTCCTACAATGTCTCCATGCTCCCAAAATCTCTTTCCAGTGCCTCTACTTTGACATGTTTCTTAAAAACATATTCATATTTTGAAAACCTTTTTGAGCAAAACTAAGTAGCAAGAAAGAAAAGCCTGTGAAAATGTCATATGAAACTGCTGATAAGAGATGCAGACAACCACCAAACCCCTTGTATGAACTGAGTCAGTACAGTCCAAAACACAGTGAATAAATGACCATTAAGAAATCTTACAAGTCTCTTTATGCACAAACCAGCAAAGATAATTAACTGTATAATTATGTGAGGGCAAAAGAGGGAGTGCAGTAATGCTTTAATGCTTGGAGCACAACAATGTAACTTGACAAAAGACAGCATTAAAATATGACTGTATTAGCATTTCCACTTAGCCCTTTGTTTCCCCTTCAAAAAGCTAAGCTGTAAGCATGTCTCATTTGCATATAGAGGGCCTCCCTGACCAAACATTTGCATGTGGAAATCTTTTTATAAAAAAAAAATAAAAATCCCTAACATTTCATTAAGAGTATATATACACTACAGTAAGCACCTACTTATAACACAATATTTTTCTCACACAAACAAGACAATCCTTACTTCTTTACAGATGTTGCATACAGAAAAGCTGTGACAGAATGCTGGGTAGCACAGTATTTTCATGCACAGATGGCTAGTTTTTTTCTTTTCTACCATCCCATTCAGCTGTTATTCTAAAGCACATTTAGACACACATTTTCTTCTAAAAGACTCTTTACATTTCCTACTTTATACTTCATCCTATAAACTCCAAGCAGCAGTTTACCAACAGCCTGTATACAGCAGTAATGGCATTATTTTATAACTTCATTCTGAATTATTTAATATTCTATACAAATACTAGACTTCCACTTGACTGAAATGCTTCAGAATAAGTGTCTCAGAATCTTGGTTTTATTAAAATAAGAAAATTTCACCAAAGTACTCCAAAGAGGGAAAAGAGCAGCCTTTTGTTTCTACTTTAAATTACTAAAGTGAAGAACAAAACCAAAAGCTCAAAAGAGATCAGCTCACATACCCTATTGATGTATCATTCAAAAAGATGCAACAGATCAGTTTTCTATTTCTGATTAACTGGTCATCATCTCAATTGTTCCAACAAAGTGTGAAGTTTACCAAAAACTTATCTTAGAGATAAGATCAGGATCAGATACAATATTCTGTAAAACGCAAGAGAAATACTTTCTCCTTTATTAAATACTCAGTATTTCATTTTGTTGCATATAGATTTGCCTGTGTGCACTAAGAGAAACTGCTGGAATAAACTCAGTTTTAAGAGTATTTCATTGAGCAATTGCTGAAAGAATTTGACAGTGTGGCAGATCACCAACTGTTATTAGTTGATACAAGACCCTGGCATCTTACTACTTTACAGGCTTATTCCCCCCCTTTTTTAAAAAAAATATTAGCTCGTAACATAAGTGCAAAACAGGAACACAACTCGGCCCATTTACAGATTTACACACAACTGGGGAGTAAACAAGACTCAAGTATTGCATTCTCCAGGCACTGCTCAACAAGCAACTTTCGAGTCTCAGGTTATTCTCACACCTCTGAAAACACAAAACTCGGGATTGTCAGCCCTTCTTCTTTTGTGATTTGAGATAAAGTCCCAGTGGTGCATTGTTTTTTCCCCAGGAACTTACAAACGATTCTAGAGTTATTCCACAGGGACACACTTCTAGCTGAAAAAAAGGATCATGTTCACAATGAGTGCACCCCCTTTTTTATGCGGATAAAGCCATGGCAAAATAAGGCCCTTTTTTTTGTCCAATGTGAAATTCCAAAGCTAGAGTTCATAGTTTATCATAGCAATAATGAAAAACTTTAGTTTTTACCTGTGTCTATTTTCCCTTGTTTTTTTATCATTGTCTCCCAGGAAAAAGACTTCCACTAGCAGATGAGATCTTGTCCCAATTTTACTTCCACATATCATCTCTCTAGGTTTTAGTCCTGTATTTGCTACACATTACTGACTGTAGGTATCATTGTCTTACAATAACGTTTAAAGATCCAAGGTTAATGCTGAACAGTTATAAACTTTTAATAAATGAAAGTCCTTAGCCAGAAAATAAAACACAGTCTAATTTAAGCAGTAAGAGAGAAGACAAAAATGGTGAAAGTAGACTATCTCAGAAGTGTCAGAAATACATTGCATATAGTAGATATCACTTATTTTTGTAATTGCACAATACATATATAAATATAATTCTAATTTAAGCTTCAAATGTAAAGCTTAAACAGCCACTCTGTTGCTTTTATCTTTAAAAGTGTGTATTTTTGCCTTATATGGGGTGAGAATATGTATAAACCTCACAAATGTGAAATTATGAAAATCTGAGCTTTAGTGCTTTGTAATACATTCTTCTAACATCCTGTTTCTAAATATAGCTGGGCTGATTTCCAGTGGTGCTCTTTTCAAATGCCTGTCTGTCCTTTTAATCAGAAAATCACATTTGAAATGGGATCACACAAAAGTGCCTGAGAAACCAATATTTTTAAACTCAAGTTAAGGCTGTCATGGACTCTCAACTATAAACATAACGATCCAAAAGACTTCTGTTTCTTTTTGGCCAGTCCAGTGAAGAGGTGTCTGTAAAACGAAAGCATGTATAAAGCAGCAATAATCTTTATACCTTCTAGAATAATTCAGTCAGCTTCTTAGGAGCTGTTTACCAGGAAGTAAATGTTACAAAATTAAGTAGCTCGTTCAGTATACTGAACTCAGAAAGGCCATAGTTTTAAAACGTGGATCTAAGAAATTATTTCAACACCAAAAGCCAGTTCATACAAACTTTACAGAGTCTTCTTCTGGAGTTGTTTTGCACATTAACACTACTGGAAAAAAACCCAAACAAAATCATGGCATTTTAATATGGTGATGGAACAGTACAAGACCTAGAGAGAGTTAAATGAAGTATTTGCAAGTATAAAAAAACTAAAATGCAGACAGCAGAACCGCAGACAGCTTCTCCACAGTTCTTAACATCGGTGAATAGCTGCCCTCAAATGGATAAAGCAGAGCACTGCAACATTTCAAAAGTCACCTTCTCAAATTAATCATAGTAACACAATAATCCTTTGAATATACTTGATAATTTATTTCCTAAAAACCATCTGTAGTAAACTCTGATTAACTGTAGCATAGCGAATGCACTTTAATTTACATTATACACAAGCGTTATTATTCACTTTATATTTATTTTGGTTGCTGACCATGCCTAGAAGGACTGAGAATCACTTTGTCAGCAAAGCACGGCAGCCTATACTACACTATTAACTACTTATCCAGTGACTGTGTTCCAAGTTTATTTATGTGAGGGACTTCTAATACCAATATACAACTAGTTTCCAAATGTCACATCGCATATTAGCCTGCTTTGTACAGGCAAACAAAAAAGCTGTATAGATAAAAGGCACTGCTGTACAAGAGTTAATTGCAACTGTATTAGTGGTGCTGGACAGAAAAAACCCTACAGCTCTAAAATGCTTCCATCGTATCGAAGTTTACCCCATACAAAAATCTGCACTTACAAGAAAATATAATGACCCAGACTTCTGAAGAAGGTATGAAGGAAATCAATGGGGAGGATAATTTTGATCTTTTGAGATCAAAATGTCCTAAAAATTGTACACTTGAATAGCATGCAAAAGGGGCAAAACTACTAGCAGAACACGCCAACTGATGGTATTTTCCATAGTCCATGAAAAAAACTCAAGCATAAACCTGTTGTAACACAAACCACAGAAAGAACGAAGCCTGGCTCCACTTAGATTATCATGCCAACTCAATTGCACTTGAATTACACTACAGCTTCTCCAAGGCCTTATGGTCCCATAGTATCAGCAGACCTACATGGAAGCATGACTCTGAACAGTCCAGCCATAGCAAAGCTTTATTTCAGGCTTATGTGTTACTGTGAGTGTTGACTGATAAATGCTTCTATGGTGTGAAGAAAGAGACAAATGTTGACTGAACCTGTCTACACAATCACAGCAAAACTCAATTCCACAAGGATTCAATGATGCCTAAAGAGGTGATGGTCACTTTGTAGGCCTCCTCCTCAGCAGTCTCTTCCTTTTGTACATACCCTCTATTTATCTTGCAAACTTGTGTAATCTTAATCTCTCTCTTTGCCAGTTGTGTGTAAATCTGTAAATGGTGTGAAAATTAGCCAAGATATGTATAAGGTCTGGAAAGGATGACAATGACACATAAAAGTTTCAACTGCAGTGTTTTCTTTGGCAACAAATCTTAAGAATACAGTGAATAAGAATCCAGATTTTCTTAACTTGAATTAATTAAAATGGTAATTCCGATTTATAACTCTGGCTCTGAAATCATATCAAGGCACGGTCATTAAAGACTACTGTGATGAAAAAGGTTTCTATCTAATACAGAAGAGCTACCTTGTAATTTTTGCCATCGAAGAGTAAGAAGGAGCCACGTCTACTGGAAGAATGTACAACTTGTATAACACTCCTATATTGAAAAAAAAATTATAAAGGTCAAAAAAAATATAGTTAATGATGATGGTAAAGCTGCTGTCCGGCAAAACACTTCTCACTACACAAGATAGCATTCTCCAAAGTCCACTAGCAGAGGCCAGGGAAGATGAAATATCAAGTATATCAGCAAGGGGGAGATCATCAGATAAACATACCTTCTACATATTTTTCATGCCTATGTGCATGCTCATATCTGTTTAAGCATCCTGGCATTTAAGTGTGAGTGCACAGAGAAATAAAATGAGACTCAAATTTGACCTACTGGATTTAAATACCTGTGTATGGGGAGTCCAGCAGCAAGTCAGACTAACCAATAGCAAGGGTTCACTACTTTTAGTTTCAAATTGCAATCACCAATTCAAGTGAGTTTGAATGTCACTCTGTAACAAAATAAGATCTCTACTAGATCTGTTCAATCCCACAGCTGATCATCTTTATAGCTGAAAGGAAACAAAAATGTCCAATTGAGACTCTGGTAGTAAAAAGGAGAAAACTAGCACTTTTCCCCTTCCAGCTTTGGCCAGTTTGTACCAACTCTTCCATAAACTGGCAGTAAAATTCATCAGGCTTGTGAGCTCTGAAACTCAGTAAGCAGGATACTTGGAAATCCTCTACTTTTGTTGTTGCTGAGTCATTTTTCCACTAGATTAGCAACTGTAAACAGCTCACAAAGCAGCCAGATGCATGAAGAGACTGTTTAAAAATGGAGAGCAGTCAAGACCTCTACCTTTGTGCAAAAAAGAGCTATTGGATCACCTTCCTTTCTCCATGGATCCCACAGCATGCAATACTGGTCCCAAAAAGACATCACTGATGACAGCTTCCTAGGCATCTCAACAAGTGTAGACTTCCATCTCAAGAGAAAGGGAGAGGAGCTTGCAGGTCCATGCAGCTTTTAGACATGTGATCTGCCCTCAGTCATGACGGTACAACCACAACACAACACATTTGCATTTGCACAAGATAATTTTTTATAAGCTCCCATGAGGTGTTTATGAAAGCAACATAGACTGTCTAGTAAAGTCCGTACTGACAAGACTGTATAACATCACTGCTAATGATGCTGTCATAACATTAAAAAAATACTTAACCATGAGTACCTAAAAGAAATATCCCTACCTTACATAACCATTTGAAACCAGAGGCCTCTATCATCTGGCTTTACTGTACAAATTCCCTAACTTTACAAGTCCCTTAAGTTTATTCCTGTATTTACTGTACTATGGGGTCTTGTTGTCATTGTCACTTTTTTTTAAACTATCTTTAAAGCACATGTCTTCATTTCTCCATTAAATATTTCAGAAAACATTCCAGGTATGCAACCGAAATCCAGCTGCATCATCTTGCATTTTACAAATATTCCAGAAATGTCTGCCCAGTTCTCATTGGCTGTCACAACTTGTTGGATAAGCAAGTTTAACTCTTTAGTCAGTGTGGCAACAGCTGTTAAAAAGAATTTCTACAGCTGTTCTGCAGGAATTTATTTGCTGAGCACTTATTTATGCTGGTTTTGCACCTTTAAATAAAGCTGAGACAAGAATTAAGAACTACTACAGGTAGCGAAGTCATGCAATATTTAACACTGGATTAAAATGCAAGTCGAATTCCCAGCTGAGGATAAGCTGGGGGAAGAGAAAGCAGGCAGTTTTTTAGTAAGGAGGCTGCTTTTATGAAAAGGAAAGATAGGAAACTGAAAAATTAGTTTTCCATACTGCAAAATTCAGCTTTTCTTATCACTATATCACCCTTCCATGCAAAATGCAAGACTTTTAATGAGAAATTCTCTACTTATATACCCACACACACAAAAATACACAAGGCAATACCAAAACATGCTTATTAGTTTCTGAGTAATGTCCAAAAAGTACTCTCAAAAATGAGGTTTGGACTTAGACCTTTCTTTCTATGTATTAAATGGGAACAAGAAAAATCCCCAAAACACCAAAAAGGCACTAAAAATATTTCCATCACCTTACACACCTGAACAATTCTTTTTCTTCTATAGTGGAATTCTGTCCAGACAGTGTTTATTCAGCATTAAAAAAATAATCCTGACAACACTCCAGATTAGCTACATTGACTACTGCCAAAATAAAAGGCTGAATGATGCAAAGTATTACAGTTTGTATGTTTGAAACAAAATGGTTTTCAAGGTCTCTTTTGATAGACTATTTTTCTTACCAGCACTGTAAAACACACATAAATACATATAGATCTAACAAATGCAACTACTGATTGATACAATGGCATTCATTTGATAGCACCAAATTAAGCTATATAATCCTTTTCAGCTGGTAACAGCATACTGCAAAGGGGTGTGAGGCTATTTATAAACCTGAAGATATGTGAAGTAAAGAATGCTTAGAGCACAGAAAAAACCAGGTACGATGTGCAAGGGCTGGCATTCTTGATTGGTATGGTGCTTGTCACCTGATCATTAATTTGTTTTTCCTTTTTTCACCTTTCTTTTTCAGAGCAAGGGGCAGCCTTGCCTGTGTTTTTACTTAACAAACACTGCCTTTCTCTGATTTGTTCAAATATCACTTTTATTATTTAAAATGCTTCTACATATTTAACAGAACTTACATTTTGTATATGGTCAACTAAATCCAGCTTTACATTTACAGGTATTCTGATACTAAACCCTGCCAAGAAAAGACATGCAGTGCACCAGCACCAAATTCTGACTGGCATAGTGTGGGAAGAGTCAGGGTCTGTCAACAGCCTGTCCTCCAAAACAAATACATGGGAATACCTGAACACACAGATCACAGCATACTTGCTCTAGGGCATGGAATACTAGTGGTTTACACCAAAGCCAAAAATTGTGCAGAAGGGTAAGTGCCTCTGAGTACCAACTGAAAGTGTCCTTCCTTTGGACGAAGTACAGCTTAAAAGTCGAAGGACAACATTATTACATTTGGCAAGAATAAGTGATCTATATTGAATGATTTTTGGTCTGATTTCTTCCGTTTAACTGTGTCACTTCTTTCTTTATTTTATTTTTATGTATTCATTTTAATGAAGTCAATTATTTTCTGCATATTTTAGAAAATCTGACCAAGGGATCACAACTACAGGAATTACTGAAGGAATTACTACATTGGCAAAAAGAGCGTTTATTATTTGGTGTCTTTTAGTTTTTTTAGTACTCAATATATTTGGGTCAATAACGATCACGGTAGCTGCCATCCTTAAGGGACACTCCATAATTTAAATGAGAAGAACAAAGGGTCTCCTGCCCACTTTGAAACATGGACTGGGTAAGAATGTGATTTCCACTTACAGGAAATGTTGCTAATACTTTACTTGAAAGTAGTAATGACTTCTGATGATGAATAAGGAGGAATTTATCCCTGCTGGCAATCTGTAGTGGTGATAAGTACATTTTCCACTTCACAGAGGCGCCAGGGATTGAACAAATGTATTAAAATTTTATAAGCATTAACTGAGTAATATGTCATGACACAGCTGAAAAGTATAGCCAGTGTCTTCCAAAACTGAATTACACTGAGTATTATTAAATTCACAACTTGATCCTTTCATATTATGCAATATACGGTCAGGTAGTAACGTCAGTAGAAAACACCACCTTTTAGTAAGAACAAAGATTAAAAGAAGCAAGGTTTTATGAAGAAATAGTTAGTTTGGACCACCTTTTATTTGGGATAGAAATCTCTGCACTTCTTTAGTAATTGTGTCCTTCTCAGATTCTCTCCCCCTTCCCAACTCTTGTTGCAAACTAAAGAAACAAAATTTAAAATTAAGAAGAAGAGTAGAAAGGAGAAATAAGACAGAAGAACAGAAAAGATGCCCAACAGCAATGCTTTCTATTGATTATTATCAAGATACCTATCTATGCACAAGAACTCATGATTTTCTCCTTTAAAATCTCAATACCACCTAACTATATGTAATACTACATCAAAAGTTATACCATACAGAGTCAAGGCACATAAAGTTTTTTTAACATGAAACAAATTTTACAATAATTTGGTGAATTCCTGAATTTGTTTCGCCAGGAGAGAATGGGCAGAAGCCTCAAAAATTTTGCATGAAGTTTAGACAGCATCTTCATTAACCACACTATGGAAAAAAGGGAGAAGATGCTTCTGACAAAAAGAACCATTTATAGAAACACTGGTTCTAGGTTTTACAGGGAGTTTTACAATAGAAATTTCACCAGTAAACCAAACTGTAAAACATTCACATAAACAAAGCACAACAGCTCGTCAATAAGTCTACACAAAATGCACAGTACATAATTACTACACAAGCACAGCTGCATGCACAGATCAGACACCACATACTAGCAAAGAACAGTTCACGTGTCAAAAATCATCCTTTGCTGATGGACATTATATCCTGTCTGTTCAAACATGTGCCGAGATAGCTTGGAAATGTTGTTTTTAAGCATTCTGCCTGTTCAGATATTCTTAAATTAGCAGAGAAATTGACATGGTCTAGTTTTTCTCCTTATACTCAAGAATTTATAAAGGTATGTAAATTTTTTCACTGTGCACAGTTTGCTGAATAGCCACATGTTCTGCAGATAATGAAAAGTCTCCTACAGAAATATAGGATATACTGTAATCTGCAAAATAGTTCTGAGTGAGAAGCGTATCAGGAAAAAATGCTAGTCCTGCAGCAGGTGTTAAACTTAGTCTTGGTCTTCAGATCCATTTCTATTCCTCCAGCCCCCTAAGCTAATTTCAGATCTCATTATTTATAAGCATAAACATCAACAAATGCAAGAAACTTACTTATCATAACTTATATTTTTTAAACATACACTTCAAATTCATAGCTACACAAACATTTAAC
The DNA here is from genome assembly GCA_013396875.1 of Vireo altiloquus. Classification (NCBI taxonomy): domain Eukaryota; kingdom Metazoa; phylum Chordata; class Aves; order Passeriformes; family Vireonidae; genus Vireo; species Vireo altiloquus. Next base: position 1,208,477 of record VZRF01012572.1, read on the forward strand.
AACCATTTGGGAAAGGAGGTGTCAACAAAACCAAAAACTAACTCCCCAGCAAAAGTTTAACTTTCTCCACACTTTGATTCATCATTTGTTACATTGATAACTAGTAATACCAACTGCAGTTAATCTTCAAAAGGAGAAGCAGCTTAAAACAGACACTCAGGGCAACAGCATCCACTGATAAATGCTCAAGTAAATACAGCTGCATCACTACAGACTGGAAATATTTGGGCTAACAACCACATCAGGCAATAGCATGTGCCACATAGTCAAGAACAACAAAAGGAGCAAATGGCATATTTAAGTGGGGCAGAGCTCCCAAATGTATTTGTTAGACAAGTCACATAACCCAACAGAGTAAGCATACTGAAAGGATTCTGAAGCATGTTGGCATGATTACTACCTCATAATGTTGTTGTCATATAATTGGTAAGCTGAAACACTACTACTGCACATCTTTTTCTTTCTTTTCTTTGAAAAAAAAGCTCACTTTCATTTTGACAACAAAGATGCAGAGCAAAAACCACGAGGGTGCTGAACTGACACTGACTTCAAAGTCCACAAAAAAGTGTGTGACAACAAGAAACTGCTTCTGGTAGTTATCCTGAAGGCATCAATTTATTTTATTCTACATAAAGTAAACTGATATGGAAGTTTGAGTAACATACATAAGTACCTCCTCAATATTTCCCTTTAGGGAGCAATGCATAAGCCAAGCAATCAAAGGAAAATTCAAGTATTTTACCTTGTTTCTGCACCCCCCTGCCCAAGGTGGCTGCCAACTTCCCTGCTTTAGGAAACTGAACAACCAAACAACAGAGCTACAAAAGAATTACATATACGTTCAGGAGAACATACTAGGCATGTCTGCTAAGAACCACCAGGAAGTGGAAGGCTTCACTACAAGAAAGGGCCATTGTATATTATCAGATGCCTCTACAGAGAAAACTGGCACAAATCAAAGCTCTGTACATTTATTTTCCAGTATGGCTAGTTGAGGCAAATCCCTTGACTGGAGTTTAAAGACTGAACTCAATTATTGGCATAGGAGTAGAAAATTGCTTGCGTCTTACTCAGCTAGGACTTCAGTCTAGTAAGCAATCTCTGTAATGAGCACTAAATCAGCACTACCTCTTTCCACATTAAAAAAAAAAGGCAACTTCCCTGCAGTAAAGGGAAAAGAGAAAATCAATTAAAAATCTACTTATTAAATAGAATGTTGTAGTCCAAACTATGATCTAAACTGTGAGAATCAATGTTTTCTCTTAAACTACCTGTCTTCCTTCCCAGGCACCAAGATTCTTGATTGTACTCTTGATGCCATGATGATTTTTTGCCTTTTGTTTTATACCCCTTTTATATAGTTTTCATGCGTTCTTAGTGCTTTTAGCCCACATACTTGCAATTCTTCAAGTCTGATAACTTAGCTGAGACCCACTATCCCGTTAGGCCAGGAGACCAAACACCCTGGAAGCCTCCCAGTCAGGGGTCAGAAAGGCCCAGACACCAAGGTCCTTTCTAGAACACATTCTGTAAACTAAGACAGGCCCATCCAGGGGGAAGATTCCTTAGGATGGGGGATTCATTCAAGTCTCTCATTGGGGAATTTTTGATAGATATGTTAATTTGCAATGCCTATAAACTGTATACACAATGTATTGTGTGTGTGCATGTCGGCGTGAGGCGCCGTATGTGCATTTTGGCACATTCCACCTGGATGATGTGGTGCACCTAAGGATCCTTAAATGAATACTGAGGTAAAGACCCCTTTTCCCCTTAACTGTGTCTGGCTTTTAATTTTAAAACCAAGGAAAGGCAACACTCTCTATACAGAATTACTTACTTCACAAATTATATATTAGCACTTTCCTTTACTTGTTGTAATATTTGTAAAAATCATACCAAAAAGTGGTAAGGTACCCTACATAAAGAAAAAAACATAGAATTTATTATAAATACCTTTAATTTGACTGTGGCACTTTAAAGTCAAATTTAATGATGAAGTATTTCAAGAACCTCACATGAGAAAGCTGAACTAGATAGCAAAGTTCTCAGATAAACCACAAACCTGAATCTAATAACCACATTACCACAAACATAGCTCACATATCTATTAGCAAACTTCAAGATCCACTTACAGAGTAGGAAAAACTAGCAGAACAGCAATTATTTAACATCAGTTTTATGTACAAGTGAAGGTGTAGGAACAATTCTACTTAGAAAATGCAAAAGTACCGCTAACAAATAATAATCATCATTATTAATTATGATTAATTTATGTTAATCATAAATTAACACAGCCAAGAAAAAGCACAGGAAGTAAGAAGTACTTTTCAAACAAAGCACTGGTGTTTGTAGTAAAGCATGCTGCAGGTTAGTAATGTTGGGGAAGTACCTTGCTATCTACAGAGAAACAAAATATCTGCATTCCTTCCATGGATGCTTTAATATTTAACAAACTACATCTAATGACAGTTGCGTAACCTTTCCAAATGATCCTGCATGCTTGGAATGATTAGCACTAAACTGTGGGGTATAGAAATAAGAAAGAAATCAAAGGTTAGAAGTGTTGATTTATATTAATCTCCAAGTATGAATATTTCTGAAGTTATCACCTCCCAATACAAAAACAAGGGTCTGTATCAGGAAAGTAAAAAGAAAATATATTTTAAAACAACAAAACTTGCTTGAAAATAACTAAACTGTCATGGTAATGCAAAAGTTATTCTGACTGGCAGTTATGAATCACAGAATCATTGGAAGAGACCTTTGGAGATCATCCAGTCCAACGCTCTGCTAAAGCAGGTTCACCTGGAGCAGGTTGCACAGGATCATGTCCTGGCAAGTTTTGAGTATTTCCACATATGAGACTCCACGGGCTCTTTGGGCAGCCTGTTCCAGTGCTGTCACCCTCAAATGAAAGTTTTTCCTCATATGCAGATGGAACTTCCTGTGTTTCAGCTTGTGCTCATCACCTCTTATCCTGTCACTGGGCACCACTGAAGAGTCTGGCCCCAATCTCTGGACACCTGCTCTTAAAGCATTTGTATGCCTTGGTAACATTGCCTCTTCTTCAGTCATCTCTTCTCAAGGCTCTCTCAGTCTTTCCTCCTAAGAGACGTGCTTCAGTCCTTCATCTTTGTAGCCTTCCACTGAACTCATTCCAGAAGCTCCATGTCTCTCTTGTACTCAGTCCAGAACTGGACATAGCATTCCAGATGTGGCCTCACCAGGGTAGGTGAGTAGAGGGCTAGGATCACCTCTCTTCCCCTGCTGGCAATGTTCTTCCTAATGTCTCCGAGATACCATTGGCCTTTCTGGCCACAAGGGCACTGCTGGTTCATGGATCCCAGGACCTTCTCTGCAGAGCTGCTTTCCAGCATGTCAGCCCCCAGCCTGTGCTGGTGCCTGAGGTTATTCTTCCCCAGGTGCAGGACCATGCATTTGCTTTTGTTGAACCTTGTTAGATTCCTCTCCATCCAACCCTCCAGCTTGTCCAGGTCCTTCTGAATGGCAGCACAGCCTGCCAGTGTATCAGCCAAACCTCCTAGTTTTGTACCATCAGCAAACTGCTGAGGGTGCACTCTCTCCCTTCATGCAGGTCACTGATGACTAAGTTGATCAAGACTAAATAAATGTAAAGACTGTTTAATCACTTACTTAACTAATTGCACTTTAGTGTTGTAGTTCAGAATAACCAAGGGAGAAAAAAATTTGCCAGTTCCTAAGTTTTTAAAGAGAGTGATGTGAAAGAAGTTTCAAATAAAAAGGAGAATCATAGGAAGAAGCAAGAGGAAAAAAAATTTGCCAATGCTTTTTTGTTGCCTTTTTTCAACAATCCGAGCAATTTTTATGTATAGCTTTTCTGACACAGCTTTAGGCAAATTATTACTTAGTTTAAAACCCTTTAAAGCATTAATTGAAAGGCATGAAGAATCTACATATCTTGCATGTGATCTTTACAAAAAACAGGTAAAAAAAAAATCTCTTTTTGTAGTAGGAAGTTTTTTCTCTTTCTCCTGTGTACTCAGAGCAGAGAACTATACATTGCATTCTCATCATGCAAGCCCACTGAAAGTAAGTCTAATACTTGTTCTTTTAAAGGAAATATTCCTACATCATTTCCTATACTGGAAATATTTTTCTTGACAAATAAAAAATACTGAGTCCTTCTGTTCCAGTAACATTTATTCCCTACACTTAAAAAATACGCTTCAGGCTTTTAGCTGCAGGAGCAAGGAAAACCTTCGCAAAGGAAATCCGCACAAGTCTGCATGGGACTGCAGCAAAGCAGTAGCAGCCCCCTCTGCTGCTCAGAGAAGGAGAAAAGTATTAACACACACTTAAAAACCACCCTCCACCTACACACACTGAAACTTTCGCCTAATAGCATGTACTGCCAGTAACTAAAAAAAAATCTGCTCCCAAGGATCAGCATTTGTGTAATCATCTTTGATTCCCCCTTATCTCCCTATCCCACTTTTTGTCTATCAATAATTCTGACAATAACTGCAGACTTTCACACAGGAGTCTTTTTCACTTCACATATGCACAAAGTGCCCAGTGTAATCTTAGGTTTCCTCAGTTAAAAAAATTAGTGCTATCTTTCCACACAAAGCCAAAAGCCCCTGAAAAAATAAATCCTTCTTATCTCTGTGGCTTTACATAGAAGCTTAGACCTTGCAGCAAAAAACTCTCTTCCAACCTGCACTATTTTAAGAGTGAAAGTTCTGTATGTGAGCACGGCTTTAGATTTGTTTCAGAACTGAAGAGATGGGTATTTAAGCTCCAAGGGACAGATTTTCCTTTGGTATGGCGTCCTCCAGCTCCACCAAAGTCAATCCAGCTAATCTCTCATGTCTTCCCTCCCTCCACTCTCCCAAGTCAATAAATAATCAAGAAGAGGCACTCTTGAACAGCACCACTACTTACACACATGTTCTCTTGTGACTTACAGCCAAATGGATAGTATGGTATGTAGTATGGTAGAGGTTGCTGCAATCCAAGTACATTAGTTTTACATGAAAACTGAGCTGCTTCTCAGCCTTTAGCATTGTTGTTTGTAGTATGTGTTATGTATTAAATGTATTCATTTTAAAAATCATCTTATTACCTTTAGTAATGAAGCAAATGCTAAAATATGACAACTGCTGAAAGGGTTTCAAAGTGGTTTTTGTGGTTGTAGATGCAACTATACAAGAATTCTTCATCTTCATTTTAGTTAATCTGTTTTCTGTTTCCTTGGAAGCTCTGGTAACCAATAAAACAATCACAACACACAATTCTGCAACAAGCAAACTTGCATCTGAAGAGGAGACTAATTAGTTAAGTTATTGGAGGGTTCTACACACACAAATGCCTGACCTCTTATGGGAAGTCACCATCACAATCCAAATAGTTAACACAGAAGTTATGTTTCACATTCATATAACCTAATTTGCCACATTTTATGACAGCCTCAACAGAAGAAAAAGAAATAAATGTTTAAGTAAGAGGGAGTTGTTGTGAAGACTATTGTTGAACAGTGCCTGTTGTCCGGAAGGATAAAGCATCTCACATAAATGAGCTCAAACACTCCTTCAGAAATCCCTCCAGACAAGCAGAGCAGACAAAAGCATTTTCTGAAACCTTGAACAAGAAACATGGCTATGCACCAGCTAACAATCTTCCTGCTCCACCTGCTCACTTGGATTTTAAAATTCAGGTCTTTACATAATACATTTCACTCCTGTTAGTCAGATATCAAGTAGCTATTTTGCCTAACTATAGAAATCTGTGACAATATTTCGTCAATATATTTGCTGGAAATAATGCCCCTAAAGCTTCTCATGAATTCATGTGTTTAATTTTTTTTTTAAGTGATTATTTCCCAACTGAAGTGGTTTCAACATTAGAGACATTTAATACCAAAAATATTAGGTAATGTTGAATTTTAGATAAAAAAAACCCTAATTGAACCAAGTTAGATTCGTAGGAGCTTGCATACAAGTGATCATGACTTTTTTCCCCGCAAAACACATCAAATCTAAACCAGAGATGAATCAACCTGTAAATTCCTGTAACAGTTTAGAAACAATTTCTAAGATAATCAAGAAGTCAATGCTCCTCTCAATATGAAAAGCTTGCAGCAGTTCAAGAAACACAACTTATCTTAATAGAAACCAAAAACAAAGATTAAAACCAAAATATATAAATATATTGAAGTCATTAATATTAAAGATCTACGAAACTCGGAGCTATGGGAACAGTTATAAAAACAAAGACCAAAAAAAAGGAACAAGTTAAAGATTACATGAATTATGATCAAAAATATTTTTTAAGAATTAAAGCAATAAAAATATTTCAGAAATATAAAATAAACCTAACAATTTACAGAAAAAAACCTTTAAAAAGTAAACAAAGTACAATCTGGACAACCCTATGCTGAAACCCAGGTGTCAGTACAAGAGAAAATAATGCACTGGTTGACATAAAATAGGATTAATAGGATTGATGGCATTTTCTTCCACAAAATCATGCCAGTATCACCTCTGCCATAAACACCAATTTTGATTAACATAAAATATTGCTGGCATGATATATCTGCTAGTACTACAATTTCAAGAGTATGACCACAAGTAGACAATTTAAATCTAAAGTAAGCAAGAATTTTAATTTACATGAGCTATTTCACAGTGACAGCAACTACCAGCAATACATTCTCATCCTTGCATTGCAACAGAATCCCACATGTACAGAGGGATAAAAGCATTTAAGTGCAGTTGCTATGAAATATGGAATGTAAGTGTATTTGTTTGCTTATGTGGTGGTTAATCGTTACCCAACAGAACTCAATTAATACAAAGCCATCACAGAGCACTGGAAATGAATGCTTCAAATATGATGCAATCAATGAAGAATCAGCATCAAGAACATGCTTTTGTCAGACTGCTGTACATATTTACTGAGCCCTCTTGTGCTATTTAGTATTTTTAAAACAGATACGACAACATTTGATAAGACACAGACCAACTGGAATAAAAATTAACTAACAGTAAAGGATTTAATGTGAGAAATCTCTGGTCACTTTATTACAACTGAGCATCAATTCTCTAGGTACAAAGGCCAACCTTACGGAACAGAAAGCTCTCTGAAAAAGGCTTACATATTAGACAAATCAGTTAAACACAAAATCCCACTGCATGAAATGATTTAATATATAAATAGGTAAATACATTGCATAAACAAATTTTAACTGTCCTTGGCACATTTGCTACTGAGTTTTAATCACAGTTCTGATATCATATAATCATTTGGGTTGGAAAAGATCTCTTAAGATCATCAAGTCCAACCATTAATCTAGCACTATTACAAGTCAAATAGTAAACCATGTCCCTAAGTGCTACATCTACATGTCTTTTAAGTATCTCTAGGGATGGTAACTCAACCACCTCCAAGAAGCCTGTTCCAGCATTTGACAACCCCTTCCCTGAAGGAATGTCTCCTAATATACAATCTAAACCTCCTCTGTGCAACTTGAGGCCAAGTTCTCTTGTCCTATTGCTTGTTTCCTGGCAGAAGAGGCTGACACTCACCAGGCTAAACCCTCCTTTCAGATATCTGTACAGAGTGATAAGGTCACTCCTGAGCCTCTTTTTCTCTGGACTAAACACCCCCAGCTCCCTCGGCTGCTCCACATAGGACTTGTGCTCCAGACCCTTCACCAACCTCATTGGCCTTCTCTGGACACCCTCCAGCACCTCAATGTCCTTTTTGTAATGAGGGGCCCAGAACTGAGCACAGCACTCAAGGTGCGGCCTCACCGATGCCCAGTAGAGGGGAACAGTCACTGCCCTGGTCCTGCTGGCCACTTTATGCAGCCCAGGATGCCACTGGTCTTCTTGGCCACCTGGGCACACACTGGCTCATGTTCAGCTGCCATCAACCAGCACTGCCACATTCTTTCCTGCTGGGCAGCTTTCCAGCCACTCTGCCATCAGCGCTGTATGTGGCTGATGTGAGCCAAGAGCAGGATCTGGCACTTGGCCTTGTTGAAGGCCTATGGCACTTGCCATAGCACTGGCCTTGGCAAGTCCAGCCTGTCCAGACCTTTCTGTGGAGTCTTCCTGCCCTCCAGCAGATCAACACTCCCAATTCAACTTGATGTCATCTGCAAGCTGACTGAGGGTGCACCTAGTCCCCTCATCCAGACTGTTGATCAAGATATATAGATAACTGCAATATCTATATATCAATATCAATCACAATGTTCCCACATCAGAGTGCTCAGGGAAGTATCATAAAAAGAACAAAAACCAGAAAAATATGCCCAATGGATACACTGGCATTATTATTTACATTTAAGAGATCTTTCAGGGAAGAACTTGATTTCTTAATGTGCGGATAAAAAATTTGTTGAAAATTAAACAAAATTGTAATGGTCAAAAAAGTCAGAAAACAGGAAGAAGGCAGAGCAGAGAAAAGATGAAGATGTTTAAACACTGACGATAACTAACAAACTATTAAACTAAGCTTGAGAGATTTGCCTTGCTGCACAGTTTCCTGTTCTCAAACAGTGACATTTTTCTAAAAATAAGCTTTAGCTTGCACAGAAGTCAATACAGAGCAGCCTAATATTTTATGCAGGAAATCACAAAAGGTAACCACAAGGATCCTTCTGGATTCCTGTGTGGCATTGGTGAATGCAACGAAGTCTCTCCTGAACCACTGTCCTTCTCATTTCAAGTGCCCATGCCCTGTAGTCAAAACATTTTCACAACATTATGGCAGCAATTAAATCAGTTATTTGCACAGAGCAGTAGTATGAGGCAAAAATTTATATATATATATATATATTTTAATATATATTTTTATATTTTTGTATATTTTTATATATTTCTATATTTATTATATAAGCCCTATATAAAATGTAAGTATCTATAACAATTATTTTTATATAAATATAATGGGGTTTATGCCTCTGATGAAATTTATCAGGCAGAACACAGAGAGCTTGCTGCCAATAAGGTGACAGGCATCAAACCCAAGCAGGGTACACTGTGGTGTTATGTGGGAAATATGACATTTCCTTCCTTAGCCACACATGATTCTGCAGGTCAACAAGCAAAAAAAAAAGTCAGATTAGAGAGAAACTTTATTTAGTTTGTAAGAAAGGAAGACAAAGTAGGACAAAGAACAGAGATATTAAAAAGCTAAGATGAGTTGCACAACAACACCTACAGTAGTAGCAGTTGATATTTTGTTCAATCTCACTATTATCTCTTGGCATTTGGTAGTGGTGAAAGGGTGTTGCCCACATGTACAAGCAGAAGAAACTGTGTTGCATCAGGAATGCATGCCTTTGGGGAGACATCCGACACACAAAGGTGAAGTAGGGCATTCAGCCATCACTGCCCATAATGGTGCCACAAAGCAAGTTTCACAGAGTACAGCACACAGCAAGGCAATTCAGCCAGAGTTATGAGAACTGCACTCGACTACAAATGCTGAGAAACATGCCTGAAAAGCTAAAAGTAAGTTCACCAGGTTCAAGTCTCCTATGATGCTTCAACAGGCAGAAGCAGAAATTACTTGTAAATACAGCTGACGAGCGTGCTAACACTCCCTTTTCTTCTCAAAAGCAGTATATGAATTAGTCATGCTTATTTTAAGTCTGGTAATTCATTCATGCTCGCACAGATGTACTTCCACAAAACTTTGTAACATAGAATGTGTTCCTGTGGCTAAATGTTGGTTTATTAATGGATTGGTAACATTAATGTTGCATGTTGTCAGTTTTAATGTGTAACTATTGCGATGAGCAGGCCCAGTTCAAGAAGCTTTCTAACCTGTGCTGATATTTCAGGTACACAGCTGAAACTTCCTCTACGGAAAAATTCCCGAATATGCTTTACTACCTGGGTCCCCAACAGTTCTTAGAGAAGCACAGTCTGGGAACAGAGCACACACAAAAATGGCCAGCCCTGCTTCGAATGTGCAGAGCAACTATCAGACCACACAGAAATTTTGCATCTGTACAAAGATCTTTCAGACAGCTTCCTTGAGGCTAAAATGGCTTGTTTCAGTTCATGTCAAATATGCCTCAAGTAAAGAAAGAAAAGGCTACATTCATTATTGAAGTCAATAAAAGACGCTTCAGAACTGACTACCACTGAAAATTATGCTCTGCTCGTACATAATTTGAGTATAGTTACACACAAAGCACTTCAAAGTTTCCAATTCAGAGACTTAAAAATATATTTTTGAGTGTAAGAATTTCCTACATTAAATATTGTCCATACTGGATGCAAGGTATTATATGATACTCAGTAAGTCACACTGAATCCAGGAAAACTAATGCATAGAAAAAAACCCAAGAATTTCAGCTGCAAAATCCAATTCAATTATATGAAATCTGACAATATTTCACTCCAAATTAGAAAGCATTACTTCAGTACCTTGAAAAGTAGAATTATAAATATAAAATTAAATAAAAAACTCATGTGAAAACATTACAACTTTTCAAAAGTAAAAGATGTTGGCTTAGATACTTTAAACATGAAAGTGAATTGCATACTATTATTATCAAGAAAAACATGGCTGCTAATAGAAGCAAAAGTTCATCCTATTTACTTGTTCAGGTGCATCTTCAAGACTGATTATCCATCTCTATACATTTATGCTCATACTCATAACCTTTTAACTTATGTTAACTGACTGGTTTTTGTGGTTTTGTTTTGTTTTACATCAGGTTTTGATTACTTTTTTAAAGTAAAATTTTAAAAGTTTTGTTTTTTGAAAGGTGAGAGGAGGCTAGGTGTTCTATTAACAATTAATGAGTAAGAAAAAGAAATTAGTAAGCTTTGGAACAACATTCTTCCAGGAGAAGGCTTGCTCGTCTTTCTTAGTAGTCAATATCACTGCTTTCATTATTTTGCTGCTCCTAAGAGTTAACAGAATTCCTCCTTTCTGAAGAATTTCGAAAAGACTGTACTACAAATGTACACAGCAGTCAATAACCCAGTAACATTTTTTAATCTAAAATGTTAGTTGATATAAGTAGAAATAAAGATGAAGATTAATTTCCAGATTCTTACTGAAATCTGAAGCAACAACCAGCACAGGTTCAAGGTCCTCACAAGCATTATAACGTAAGACATTACGTAATGACTTTCTTACTGAATGATTGGCTATCACACTTTTTTTGGCCTGTCTTTTGTCAAGGAACTCAGCAGGGCAGCACAAAGAACTTCATGTTTCTGTAATATTCCACCCTACTTTTTCATGACAATGCTTTCACCTAAAGGAAATCAGATCTTGTCTGAAATCTTTTCTGTTCACATTGCTTACCTTCCCTTCTTGCCCACTTGGAGAAGGAAAATATCATAAATAATATCAGGAGGGTCTTATGTAAAAATATTTATAAAGAAACATCTTGGTATTTTGACCATAGTCACCAGAATGTTATTCCTTAAAATATATGTAGCAGTATTTGCTCATGTCAAATGCATGCAAATATTTTGAATATTAACACCTAAAACAGCATGGTTTCTGTGGACTGCATAAATTCTTCACCATAAGCTCTTTAGGAAATAAAATCTTTGCTTCATTGTAAAACTTTAGTTTATGCTAAATATGCCATTTTTTTTTCCAAAATCCAAAGTTAATGAGGATTAAGAACACAAAAAAATGTAGCTTCTCACCTTTGTCTTCGTGTAGAATGGTGATGACTGGTGAATGGGCAAGTCCATGAGGCTATTGGAATTTGTGACACTGTTACTGTTAGCATGTTCATCTTCTCTACTGCTGTCATCAGACTGATCAAAATCATCACTGTCCTGGTCCATTTCCTCCTCCTCTTCCACCTCCTCCTCTTGATCACCAGCATGTTCATCATCATCTTCCTCTTGGTTACAAGTGGAATCTTCATCCACTGTAATAAGTCTATTATTATTTTCTTCTAACTGCTCCTGCTGAGACTCATGCCTGTCATCAAATCCGGGTTCTTCACCTCCTATCTCCCCATTCCTCCCAATGTGCTGCTCCTCTTGTTGTCGTCTTTGCTGCTGCTCCTCCTCTTCTACAACCCGATTCATCTGCTCCTCATCTACTTGGCTTGAGGAAGCATTACCTCGAAGAGATCCACCAGTTCGTCGCCTCTTGCTGCCCACAGAGAGCAGTTCCTGATTCATTTCCAAAAGCCAGCTTGCTACTTCTTGGACCTTGGCTAGGCTATCTGAAGATGCAAATGCTTTCACATTCTAAGGAGACAAAGAAAAAGTGGAAAATTACAAAAGTTACTGTTTCTTATTAGATAAAGGAGTAAAACTCTATTTCACTGTATTATTCCTGGCAACTAAAAACTTCCAGGAAACAAGGAATAATTTCCACTTGACACACAACTAGAAAAACCCAAATAAACTGCAGGCAACTTTCTAGCAAGAGAATTACTTGTTCTGTCAAACAGTCTGATTATGGTCTCTTTAAGCACCAGATTCTGCAAAATTCAGAAGCACTAGCTGCCCTCCTAGAGAATCCACAAGAACCATTAACATTCATGTTAACAGAAGACACAAGTATGCAATATTACTTGCAAAAACTGGACATGGATAATTTCAAATGGCATTTATCTTCCCTCTCATTTGATTACAGACTCTGTATATTATTCACAAACAAACTGCTATTGGTCTTATGCCTTAAAAGAAGCATATTATCAGATATAATTGAAAGTTTCACTTCTTCTTATTCTAATGTCCTTTTAGATAAAGAACGAACATCCATTAAAGAATACAGCCAAGTCTTAAGTCGGCCAGAGAGATGCCCAGTGGTCAAAAGCAGACATCACTAAGCAGCCTGAGCAGCCCAGAAACGGCATATACCTCACCTGGAAAAAAAACCATCGTTAGCAGTAAAGTTCTCCAAAGTCTAAGAAGCTACAATAATTGCTAATTGTCTACCCTCTCTCTACTACAGATGGTTGGTACCTTTAATTCCACATGTATAACACTAGTATTGCCTTTTTGTCTTATTCCTGTGTAGTAATAGTCTGTTTTAAGTCTTATGTCTGTTAGTTTTGTGTCTATTAATAAATTTTATAAGAGACCGAATCAGCCATTATTAAAAAACCTTTGAAGCCCTTGGGGTGCTGGCCACCTCAATACAGCTATTGCCTGCTGTCAGAGGCCTGGGCAAAAGACAGGAGCTGATTTAAACCTATATCATCCATTCATAGCAGATGATCATCTCTGATCCTCGACCACCAACCCTGTCACCCCCTCCTTTTTCTTAAGTCATCTATCTCTTATAGTTTAATTTCTATTTTTTTTTTTTTTTTTTCAAAACAAAAAACCTAGGGCCTTGGATGATGGAACAGATAAATCCCAACTTTGCTCCATGACATTTGTAAAAACATTCACCTTATTGGTTAGTAGGGAACAAAGTACCAGAAACCACAGCTGTACTGTAATTTCCAGTGTGTTATACCATAAAAGCCACAGAAACACATTTATAGATGTTTTTCAACTCTTTCTCTGAGGAGGATTCGCAGCTGGGGTTCTGCACTTCTCTGCACCCTTCTTCCTCAGGCAAACACTACTTACGTCCCAAAGACAGGGTTCTCAAGTTTCCATGTATCTAGCCAGGCGACAATTCACCCAAATAAAACCTTATAAGATCAATCACTGAAATATGTGTTCAAAGAAAGTATCCATTAAGTCCCAATTGGTGAATAAGAAGCTAGCACTAAAAGACAATTAAGCTCTACATATTCAATGGAAAGGAAGCAGACTCTGTGCTGACTCTTGATTTTTCCATGGATAAAAAGCTTTATGACACTTGGGTGCACATGACCCAAACCAGAAGCTAATGTATCTGTTTTTATATTCAAGTGGTATCAAAAGCAAATGTATTTATTTTTCTATGTACAGTAAGAAGCACTTGAGAAAGATGCCATGAAGAGGGCGTTCCAAGAGAAATGTTTTCACTTAACATTTTTCCCCAAAGCTCAGAAACCTTAGCATATGGGAGTGATGTTTAAAAACAACATTTCATCAGAAGTTAAATCTGGTAGCATATAATCTGATGTTAATACAACTTATGTATCAGGCTTGCTACCTAGTTTGGGCATTATGAACAAAACAATACCATATCTTATTTTCTCAACTTGGAAATTTGAAGCACTAAACAATGTAAAAATCAGTAGTAAAAAAAAAAAAGGGAAAAAAAAAAGCTGAAGAAGATGTTTACATCTTCACAATCTAGCAATTCCAGTTTCTACCACAAATGTTTTCTCTAAGCAGCCATGAGTTTAAAAGTTTAATTGCATTTTTTCAGTATGAGCAGCATTATATATGCAATTATCGGTTTCATATGTACTTGATAAAACTGCAAATACTGCATTTGTTTCAATAACTTAATACATACTTTCAATTTGTATCTGTAAGCAAACAACATAAAAGGTCAGCTTTGAAACATTAAAGTAATCAAATGCAAGAATCTACTAAATGTTTAAGTGACAAAAATATCAGCGTTGATAGTGTTATTATACCCAAATAAAATTCCAGCCAATTAAACATGTACACTAGTACTACTGTATATTTTTAATTATTCCTACATTTTTGAGTGACCACCAGTTCATGAAATTAGTTTTAGTCATTGGTGGTTTCCATTTTACTCTGCATTTGCATGAATAAACTCTAACTTGTTTTTTCAAGAAGCCTGTAAAATACATCATCAAAATTTAATTACAAGCAGTGCTACATCAGAAATCATCAGTATGCAGAGAGGTGTTGCATTTGCTAAAGAACAGATGGATGTACATTATCTGAGAGATTTGAAACATTAAAGCTGCCTTCTGTCACGTAAGTGCTTTCAGAATTAACTACTGTCAGCTAATACACAAGACACAATAATTTCCATATATAAGGTAGGTAAGGAATAAGAAAGGATTATTATTTTGAAGGAAGAAGTGTATTTACAAATCAACTTCCAGAGAACTGAAATGATGTGTTTTCAGCTGGTACAGTGTCTCCTTCATTTATACAGTCAGAGACCAAAATGACTCAAATCAACTAAAAACCAGAAGAACCACTGAGGAAAGCTGTTGTTCTTCCTACCTGCCTCAGATCACAAAGATTTTTTTCATACAGACAGCAAAACATTGCAGTGCAGTGGTAAAGCTTTGCATAAACACGCAAAACTCACTAAACTTGGTCAATTAATCTAACCTGGCAATTCCCAGGTAAGTTTCTTAACACTTGCATTGTATGGGGAAACAAAACACAAGAGATCCCTAAGGAAAATGGAAGTCTCGAGGCTCATCCAACAGTAAACTCGGAGTAGATGAAGGTACAGTTCTATTGAAGACTGCATGCAGCCCCCACCTCTACTAAATATTAAATGCTGTTTAAGCATAATTATTCAGCTTTATCCATTACATTTTCACAGAAGGTAGATTATAAAAATAAATATGAACAACAGTTGCTCAAAACAAGAAACGCCAAGCAATACTAGAAGATTACAGGGAAAACTGCTCAGGGTTATCTGCCACAACAGGTTGCATTCTGTACTGAGAGGATGACTGCTTCACTTCCTGCTTTGCTGCTGAAATATCTCTATCCTGCTAATACAGATACAAAAGTCATTAAATATTTTTAACCCATAAACCCACATAACTATGGGAAAATGAAATTTCCTACTCCTTGTTTTTATTACTCCTTTTTTATCACTTGAAACTGTAAAGAAAAAAGGAAATGAGGTGGATGTAGAGAGGTGGAGGGTTGGGGAGCGGTGGGATTTGGTTTTTAACAAAATACAAGAGATTGTGGAAAGGTTTTAAAGAATTAACTTGAAAATCGATTTATCAGACTGACTTGGATATTAACCTAAGTATCATCACAGCATTTAGTGAAAAGACAGTATAGCTACAGACACAACATGGTTTATGGGATGTTGTGTTTAGTGGATGCTCCTAGAACAAATCTTTTGAAAATACAGACTTAGTGGACAAAGATAATTGGACTAACGCAAAAACTTCTATAGATATTTGACTAAATCTTAACACTGTAGTATATCTGAGCTTTTTATTGCGTTATTTAACTGTGCAATACTGAATTGAGGCAAATAGAAAGAAAAAAGGAACATCCCACCCAAGCTAAGGATTTCCTAAGATTTTATTTCTACATCCAAATCTGCCTTTTAAAAAAAAGTATAAGATCCTTATAAGCACACTGCACCCAAGACCAACACTGGAGCATTGGTCCTCACAAGCAAGCAGTGCAGTGCTGTAGGGGCAGATGTGCAAAGCTGAGACACAGAACCCACAGGATACCAGTTCAGGGAAGGGGAAATGATTTATTCCCAGAGCTGCTTGGACACCCCAAGCCTAAAATGACCCTCACAGCTGGAGCATGTCTCCTGCTTTAGTTTCACCCAGAAGGTGCTCTGGGACAGCTATGCTTCAACTCATTCTACTGGGGAGCAGGTTCGGACAATCAGGAATTAGACTTTTAAAGGTGCGCTCGATCCAAACCCAAACTACCACACAAAGTGCAAGTACACCTAACAAGCCAGGCCATCTAAGGCCCACTAAGACCATTTGAAAAACCATGCATACAAAGAGGATTTACATTGCAGCATCAAGCAGGTATGAATAAGTAACACGGTTAACACTGAGACTGTGACTGTGAACTGTGTTTTACCAAAGAAAAATACGTATTTGAGTGTGGCCATGATAGCTAACGTTGCAAAACACTCTGAGCAAGACATACATGTGATGTATTAAAGAAAACAGTTAATATATTGGTCTGATTACTGGCTACACAGATTGTATAAGGGAAATATTTAGAACTATAGCTAACTAACAAACCTGTGTTGGATACATTGCACAGATGAAGAAAATAAAGAACCTTCTGTATTTTATCAGCACATATGTTGATTAGAGCAAGACTGAAATACTAACTTTCAGTAGCTTTTCTTCAAAATAAAATACATCGTTAACAACGTATCTTGTTCTACAAGCAGCATGTTTTTTCTAAGAATGATAAATTACTTCTTCCAAACATATACACCTCAAATCTCTCAGTCAACTCCATTATTCACAGCTCCAAGCTCCAGAACAAAATAGCAGCTAAAAAGATTCTCTGCTCCTGCCTTACTATTAACCTCCCAGCAAAGCTCTACCAACACTTAATAGAACAGCATATGCAATGTCTCTGTTGTATTAGAAATTATCCTGCTCCTTTTTCACTATCTCAATATACTTCTTCAATCAACTCATGAAGTTTATTCAGTGCAAAGTGGCCAAAGCAACAAACACTAAACGAAAGTGCTTCTCTAATTACTTATTTATGTCAAACAGAAATCTGACAGCACACAAAAAAATAGATTTAGAATTCATTAAATTTAAAAAATACCACAACTAAAGTTTCCTTCTTAAATTTAATTAAGTCCAGTTGTATTTAATCTTCTTTTGCAGCAAGTTTTAATTATCTCCCTCTCTACTGAAATTCAGGTCAAACTTTCCATCTACCTGCTGAAGCTTTTCATCAAGTCCTGGTATCCTCACCTCTCCTCCTAAATATTTCTGAACAAAGACACTTGCAGGTTTCCCACCACACGTGGTCTACTGTAAGATGTCTCTGCCTCCTGTTCACTTGCTCCTATTTAACCCCACAATCCTATTCCAACACACTTTACCCCTTCTCTCCCTATACCACCATCCAAATTGCTTTTTTTCTCTCCCAGGACTGCCTCTGAAAACGGCTCCCTCTCTGATCCCAGGCCTCAATTTCCCAATCCCCTTTAGCCTCCAGCGCTACTCCATGGTCTCAGACACTTTGCTTCATTCCGATCCATCCCCCACAGAAAACAAAGGGATTCAAAAAAGAGAGAATATCTGATAATACAGGGGTAGTGAGGGCATGACAGAGTTACGTCCCTTGCTATCAGTTATGGGGACAAACACACAGAAACCATTAAAAAGAAAATTTTGCTTTAACTCTGGGCATGAAAGACCATCATATAATCCTACCTTCTTCTGGCACAAATACATAAAGTATTTAACATGGGATAAAATATGAAATAGCACACAAAACCCACTAGAGAATAATACAAAAAGCAGTTTAGAAAATGAGTAAATGCTACAAGAATTTACATATATTTAGCAGTGTTTAGGCCAAGTGGTTCGATAAGGAAATATCAGAGGTAGAAGAGAGGTGAATAGACCTTTCATGAGCAAGAGGTTGGAAGATACAGTTGGAGCTACAAGCAGTCACATTCTTTAGATTATGATAGAGTATGTATGATCATACAACCGCATACAAGGTTCAGGCACACACAAACACAGAACCTGGACGTGTTAGAGCTCATATGGATTCCACAGATTTTCTTTGCAACAGCAAGAGGAGCATCAAATCTTAATGCTTTAAACCAAAGGCCTTTTCTTCCCTCTGTGCGTTCTCAAAACAAGGGCTGCTCTAGCTAAAAGGGGATAATCTGAGTTGAAGTTGTAGCAGTTTTTAATGTTCGAGCACAAAGAAGCCCGCTATAAAATGTACTAACAGAGGCTTGATGTCCAAATTAAAGCAATCAACATATAACAGGAAGAGAGAAACTAGGGGATTTTTTTTCTGCAAACACTTGTTTGTAAGTAATTCATGACCTTAATTCTTGTATTTGAAGTGTTTCAAAACATGGTCGCATTTTCCTTGTTTCAAAAAGAAGAAATATCATAGCAAATAATCTCTGAATTATTTGCTATGTGAATAGCAAATATTTGTGAATAATGTCTTACAGAAGTTATGCTTTTACCTTAAAATTTGACACATGAGAAAATGAGAATTACTGTGTAATGCTGTGGCAAGGATGGGGTGGAGATAAGAGAGAAATGTGAAAGTGACCCTTAAAGAAATTGTTGAAAGTCTCCATCACACAGTAATAAGAAAACTGCATTTAAAAAAACCCCAACACAACAATTCTAAGTCCTTTTCCTCCAAGCCATATCCCAACTGACAAGTTATTAACACACCAGTACAGTGTTATTGTAGAAGTAGGGAGCTCAGGTCATGCTATCAAGAACATTGTTCATATTTCTTAGCTCCCAGAAAGTCAAGACAAACAATAAAAGTCCAAAAGTTACTCTTTAATTTTAATTCTGCATTGTTACGTTTTCATCAAGAACAGTGAATGGATATAATTTAGAATAAAATCACTTGCATTCCTTGAAAGATATCATGGAAGGCAACAATTCACAGTGGGAGGAGAGCTGTATTATGACTAATCTTACTGTGTTCATATAAACAATTACGTTATTTTTAGTATTTATATTAGTAATGACTGTTATGCAGAAGATGGCTGGTTTGTCTTTTCACTAGTAACTCTTTAAAGAAGAAGGATTAAGCTGTAAAATGTGACAAGTTAACTATCATGTGGAACTAATGAAAGGCTTCTCTCCCCTTTTCCCCAGGAAAGGAAAAGCTGAAAAAAAGCCTTGAGTTATTTAAAGGGTGCCAAGTTTTCCAGCAACTATTAAGAACAAAACAGGCAAGTCCTCCATATAATCCTGCCTGCTGCCACTCAATATTAAGCAGTGATTATTTTTCCATTGAAAGGACCTCTGAGGTACAAAAGCTAAGCACGCAATTTTCAATTGTCTTAACCTTTCCACTTTGACAACTGTACCATTATTCAGGTTCTTATATCAAAATTTTTACCTCTCCAAATTAAAAATTCTTACCTTGAATAACTAATGAATACCTGCTTATTGTTCTCCCCATGAATTAGATTATTACAAGAAACCTACACTACTGCTGCTAGAGATATAGTACAAGCATCCTTGCTTGCTCAATTTAGAACAGCATGTTAATATTTCAGCCTCATGTAAACTATACTTTCTGTGCATACCAACAAGGAACAGTTTCTTGCCAAAAGCAAACATTAGATCATATTTATAACAACAAACAGAATTAGCTACATTACTTGAGAAACATGTGGGCTGAAGAATTCTCAGTTTAGAAAACCAGGGAGGCAGTTTCTCATACGCCTTTCAAATTTGAAGATGCTGTTGTATACTGACTTAGCAAAGGCCAGAAATGTATCAACAGAATCATCCCAACTCTTCACTATAGGTACACATGTAATAAAGAATTTCTCTACAAAAAAGGATCACAAATCCTCTTACAGTACAAAAGGAGACTAAGTACTCTTTAAAACTTAACAGGTTTGGATAATTTTAAGTTTGAATTCAACCTTCTTTTCCAAAAGTAAGTAAACAAAGCTTGTGGGTCTGTGGTAGTTGTGGGGGTTTTCTGAGCTGGCCTGACATTTCAACAGTACTGTGAATTCTGTTCTACTTTTACATGCTTTTCTGTCCCCAGACCAGACCACCACCTACATTCCTTGTGAGTCCTTGGGGTCAGTTTTACAGCATCAACATCACAGTATACAAGGACCTCCCCAGCTGCCCCACCAACAACTGCTTAAGACAGTTTTATACTGCTCAAGGCCTTTCATCCATAGGAAAAGAGTCTGAAGGGCAATGAGGATGACCCTGCTAGTCTGGCTTTCTAGTAGAGAACTTCAGTTAAGCTGTGCTGGAGTGTTACTGTGTTGTGAAAAAACTCCTCTGAGTTAACACACATTAAGCCATAGATATCAGCACATGGAACCAGAAATCTCAATTATGAAGTCCAGGACTACCATTCAGTAACATATATTTTACGTGAACAGGCAACGTGATTACTATGCAGAAACAACTCCATTCTTCCCAACTGCCTAGGTGAACAAGGATTTTATCTAATAGACAAGAAGCAAGATCCAATCACTAAATGCTGAAATGAGAAAAATAGAAATGGAATTAACTATGAGGATAATTACTCACTGTAATAGCTCACTAGGAAGATAGTAAATTCATCACTGCTTTAAGTCTTAAATTAGAAACATGCTCCATCTTAGTTTAACACATACATTCAACAAATGCAGAACATGCGGCACAAATGCAGCTACCAGGGCATAGTGAGCTGTCTGCCTCTCCCTGAGAATATACACAAATGAGAGCTGTTGTCACCTCCTCACTGCTCCCACAGTGACACGGAGGAAAAACATACTACCAAGCTGCTGATTAAACCCTGCCTAGGTTCAGTGCAGACTTATTTCACAACTACTAGGCTTAACACAAAGGCTAGTGCTCTGTGGCCAAAACAGCCTTAACATTAAGTTTTCTTCAGTATCCATGACATTGCTGAATGTGACCCTGGGGCTGAGCTGCATTTCCAGTGGGAAAACCTTAGCAGTACAGTATGCTGAACCACTTTACAGATCCATTCACACAGACCCTTACCTCGCCTGGTGCTGCTTTGCGAAGCTGCATCGTAAGAGCAATACATGAGTAACTTCCAGGCAGAGCTGCTCATTATTAATGCAAACTATTCTGAAGGCAAAAGCAAAACAGCATTTGGCAGCAAGACCACTGCTATTAAGACGTTTGCCTGCAAACCTCAAAGTGGTATCTGAAGTACCCAACTGACTTCTCTGTCTCAGTTTCTTTCCTGTCCACTAATCATAAAAGTAATTTTGGGTACATTTCCTGAAATTATAGGTTTTGCTATTATTGAGTTGCAATTTTACCAGATGGCTGGTGTCAGCTTCTGGCAAAATGGTAGCATGATTTCTTAGAGTAAAACTATAACTCAAATGTTGCTGAAATGCAGCACAAACAAGCAGATGCACAGAAGAGCAGAGACATCAAAAAACCAAAAAAAGTCATTTAGAACACAGGACACAAAAGATGGACCAAAAAAGATTGACTTCTTTAACTGAAGTGGGCTAACAGACCTTGAGAAGAAGTAGCAGCTAAATTTACTTGAATTTAAAATTAATTTAGTTATATGGAAACAGGAGGCAGGGCAGGAAATTAACATCAAGTACCAAAATTGTCCCCTACTTCAGCTGTTTGAGAAAAGAGTTCTCTAATGTGGAACAATCACACACAAAGAGACAGGAATATATATATCCTTTACACTGAAAAGCATTCTAGTGGTTAAAAAGAAGATGACAGCAAGATTAAAGATGAGAAAAGTGAAAATCAAGAACTGTGACTACTATTAAAGAGCATTTTTCTTTGGGTGGTTAAAAACAGCTGAAGTAAATATCCCTTTTTCAAGTAGCTCTTATACCACTTCTAATAAGCAGGAATAATGAACTCCCTTTACTCCCAAGAAGCTTCAATGCACAGAAGAGTATTATCAAGCCTCTTAATAATGACCAATGAAGGAGAAGCAATGCAGATTATGCCATGAAAAATCCAATCTCACTGTCCTATTCGGTTGCAGGCTTCTGCATCAGACTAACCTCCTAGAAAGGTTATGGTAAAAATTAAGAATATTCTACCAAGACTAAATAGTCATCCCTTAATTTGAACTCTACAATTTTTTATATTACTCTAAGCATTCAGGATGATGAGAGACAAGAGAAGAAGAATTAAACCCCCCAAGTCTTTCAAAGTTATCAACAATGAATTTTACCTCAAGATCCACAATGGACAATGCTTATTCCAGGCTACTGCCCAAAATTTTTATTTTAATTTTCTTTTTAAATTGCCCATTCTTTAAAAAAAGTCTGAAGGACAAGGCCAACAATATCCTGGGTGCATAAGAAGAACATTGCCAGCAGGGGAAGGGAGGTGATCCTCCCCCTCTACTCAGGCCTGGTGAGGCCACCTTGAAGTGCTGTGTCCAGTTCTGGGCTCCTCAGTACAAGAGACATAGAGGTCATGGAATAGGTCCAGTGGAAGGGAAAAAGATGGTGAAGGGACTGGAGCATCTCTCTTATGAGGAAAGGCTGAGGGATTGGAGTCTGTTTAGCCTTGAGATGAGATGACTGAGATATCTGTCAGTATCTGCAGGGAGGGTGTCAGAGGATGGAGCCAGGCTCTGCTCAGTGGTGCCAAGCAGTAGGACAAGAGGCAATGGGCAGAACCTGATGCACAGGAAGTTCCACCTGAACATGAGGAAGAACTTCTTTACTGTGCAGGTGATTGTGCACCAGAATGGATGGTCCAGAGAGGTTGTGGAGTCTCCCTCACTCGAGATACTGAAGAACTGCCTGGACACAATCCTGTGCAATGTGCTCTAGGATGGTCCTGCTTGAGCAGGGAGGTTGGACCAGATGACCCACTGTGGTCTGTTCCAATCTGACCCATTATCTGATTCAGCTATCATGTGTTCCTATATGCTAGGAAAAAAAAAAGTAATTCTGTCAGTATTGTTAAAGCAGATTGGAGTAAAAGGCAGATTGGAGTAAATTGTAATATAATATAGACAAAACCATTCCTTATTTGTGTTTTATTCACCAGTTATAAACCAAATTTCTGAGATAAGAAAAGGTAGCTGGGGTCAGATATGGGGGAAAAAACACGCCTCATGCAAGCAACACAAGATATAGACACTGGTGTATTTTACCATTTTGGTGGGGGAAACTACAGCTCAGCCTTATTCCTGTGAGGTTGCTCTGAAAGAACAAGGAGCAACATATAGTTCATGAAGAAAGCCTATCTGTCCAGAGTCCCACTTCATATCTTATAAAATGTTCAGCTGTGAACATTAAATCAGATTTTTGCAGTATCCGCTGAGCAATACTGTCTCCATTCTGAATGCTGTACTTTCAAAGATGAACTCCAAATTATAGACTTTCTTCCAGAGCTAGGCAATGAACGTGTTAAGTGCCTTTGCATCAACATCTGATAAGGAACAGCCTTTGATCTGCACTTCTTTACTTTTAATAAAATCAAGAAACGTAAAGAGAAACATAGAGGCAGCATTTACCAGACTTGCTGAAATCTGATAATACACTGGGCTTGTCTGCATTTTCAGCATCTTCATCAGTAGAAGGACATAAGCAAAACAAGATCATACACCACAGAACACACATTCCTTTTTTTTCTGGTGTCTAATTTGAAAGAAAAAAAAATCCAAAGCAATTACAGTCTCCACATGGTATTAAAAAAACAGTAAATGCCTCCTCATTAACCTCATATCTCCAGAACACTGCCTAGCACACACTGGTTCCTAAGTGTTATGTTCTCTGTGTCACAGAGAAGCTTTATGGCACTAGATTTAAAATCTGACCTTGCAGAACAACAAGGCACTTGCTGACAAACAGCATGAGTGAATGCCAGGTTTAAAGGAAGACGATATCCCAGCCTGTCTAAAAGAATCTGGCCCTGGCCCAAACAGACTCTTAGCAGGCTCCACTGGAGAAATGGAAATGGTTGCAATTACTGTTATTGATTTAATGCCCTTAAAATGGCTCTCTGAGAATCTTATTTCAGTAACTGATTAAGCAGTATGATTCAGCAGCAGGGCATCTGCTAACAACCTACAGAAACATAGATTTCTTTGCTCAAACTGTTTCTGGGACCAGGAAAGTAAGTTTTTGTATTTGCATGTCCAGAGGTAGATAAGAATGTAAGGTGGCCTACATTTTATGTATTTATGTCAGGCAATGACTTTTTTTTTTTTAATTCTTTTCAATTTCAATTCTTTTTAATTCTTTTCAATTCTACAAAGCCATCAACTCTATATACTCTGTTTCTGCTCTACAACACTTTCCTAGTAGTTAAGGTGATGTGACTACAAGCAGTAAAGAGAGCCATGTTCAGTGCAGAAAAGCACTGACCACATATACTGTTAAAAAATAAATTATTTACCTGAACTACCAATTAAAAGAGATTCTGATGCAGACAAATATAAACAAACCTAAAATTAGAAATTGGGATCATAATTCGAATGCATGAAAAACAGAATTTAGAGATTCTTTTCAGAGACTAATGTCATTTAAGATGCTGTTACTGTTATCCTGTCACAGGATGTTTTCAGTGGAGCTTCACCAAAATCAACTGAGTTCCCCTAACCCATTCCAGAAAAAAAATACTCAAATCAACTTTGTCTCATCAGTTTCCTCTAACGTATATGGTGTTGCTGGCACTGGGTTAAGAATGACAGATATGAATTGTTTTAAGGACAGCAGACCTTACACCTTTCAGCAGAGATGGGTAATAACTAGGGACCAATTAACACCTTACACCACTGCAAAACAAACACCTACCCATAAACTTGAAGCTGTGCTCTCCAGTAAAAGCAAGGCATGCTCTACTGCTAGCATTATGGATCTAAACTTGACTATTGTCAGGAATCTCTCCAAACCCCCAGTCTGCCACAGTTGGCATCATTTCTTATGCCTATGTGGAAAGAGGAACGCAGGGCTAGGACAGTTTCTTTCCAACAATGAGCCCATCACACAACAGCAACTGCAAGGAGGAACAGACCCCCACGTCATTGTCTTGATCCACCTTTACTGTAGGCTAATCTACGTTTCTGATTTTCCAAGACTCCTGTAGGTGAAGAGCAGTCTCCATCTTTCAGAGACACTGCTAAACAGTGTCAGCTGTACTGATAAAACACAGATGGCACCACTCCCCATCCAAACCTGGTGTATGACCTTGCTGCTACATCAGGTGTATCATAAAGGTCAGTTGCCATGCCACACAGCCACCTTGTGCATATCAGAGACCAGCATACTTTGGAAGAAAGTAGATGAAGTTGCTCATGTTCTAGTGAAGTACTGATATTCAGAAGGAGAAGTTTGCTAGATTGCTGGTGACAGGTGGAAATCCAAAGCAGCTGAGATGGTATAACCTGTGAGACAAAATGATTTGTCTCTTAAGTGCCACAAGAACCCACAACACAATAGGCAAGAGAAAAGTCAACACTTGCTGACAGGAAAGACAAGAGCTCTGGATGCACTGAACACACAAGCACATTGTTGGGTTGGTTGTTTATTTTCTAACCTAGAAAAGCTGTTAAAAACCAAAATTCATAAAATAACTGATTTAATACAAATTTTGAGGCCATTATCCAGCAAACTCAATATGTTGTTTTATCACTACTATGTAAGAGTGACGTGTGGAACAGTCCAGCTGCGAACAGTTGTATTTCACTCCAACTGTTTCTGCTGACAGAATGCCAAATTGGATGACTTTCCAAATAATACACTGGTTGTTGATAGGAACAGCACCATCGAAAACTGGGCATTTATATGTGTTCTTACTGGAAAACCTGGCTGATTAGGTTATGTCCTATGACACAGTTTGAAGCCTGCAAAATGGACCTTACAGTAACTTTCTCATTGCAGCAGCTCAAAAAGGCTTTTAGTAACTGTAAGGCTCTCACACTAAATAGCTCGATTTTTCAAAAGGTCCAATCCTCCACTGAGGAAAACAGAATATAGTACAGGCAATGTGAAGTTCAAGTCATCTCTCACAGCCTTCATGTCTGTGTCTATTTTAATTTTTCTTATAATCTACACATGGGCCTCCACGTTCTCAGATGCATGGATGATTAACAAATGGTACCATTCTGTCCAGAGTTTGAAGTCACTTTTTAGTCACCAAGACACAGGAGTCAGCTATTTGCTCAACTGAAGCAATGATTAGGTACGAAGTATAAAACAGTACAAAAAATACAGCTGAACTTTTTAAGGTATTTACATTTCCATTCCAATCATCTCAACACCTGGGAAATACCTAGCACACCAATTTTCTTTCCTTCTTTCTTCAGTAAGAATCCTGGAAAGAAACAAGGCTCTAAGAAATCCTTTCATTTCCTGGTGAATTCCTCATAGACTTTTATCAAACCCTAGCAAGAAGGTATTTTCTACTTGTAATAGCGCAGTTTCATGTACTGAAATCCATTCCAACAGAGCTCACAGCCATTCCCAATGGTATTGCAGTTAACATGGGGTAATGGCACCAATGGGGTCTACAGATCTGCAGTGAGTAAATCAAGTACATGTTTCCAAGATACCTCATTTTCATGGGTGGGCATTGACGTGAAACTTTCAAGCTCTTTTAGGCACTTCTGGTATATTTTTTCAATATGTTAAACAACTACTTTGACATTGAAGGTACCAACTGTTTCAGGAACATGGCTGTTCTCAGCAGCAGCTCCTGCACTCAGTGTTCACTTCTCTGTTGAAGAACTGACCATTTTAAAAATACTGATCAGTGTAAATTTATTGTGGTTCTTCTTAGAACTTCTGGCCCAAAGCCACTTCTCATAGACTGCCCAATTATTCTTGCATTCCTTGATTTTTGAGTCTCAGGAGTAGGGGAGAGAGCGAAGAAAGCCTGCTGCATATCTGGCTTGGAGTTGCAACTGTCACAGAGAACAACATCTGCCACTCTCAGCTCTAGGGCTCACCAGAAAAAACAATCTGAAATCAACAGATTTGGACCTGTTTTAAAGGACTTGTTACACGGAAGTAAGGAGGTGGAAACCTAAAAGTCTGATCCCAAGTCTATTCAGTCCCAGGTGATAAATTTACAAAACATTGAAACATTCCAGATGCTTTTTCTGATGAGTCCTAACATCTGGAAAATGTCACAGTAGGAGGACAGCAGGCTGGGCATTACAAGGTCTTTTTGTCACTAGTGAAGGAGTAGAGACTGGATGACGAGTGCTCCATCATCTGTACCCCAGCATGGAAATACCAATCAGCTCAGATGCAGGCACCATCCATCAGTGACAAATGGTTGACTTCACCGGTAGAGATCACATTACCAACCTCAAAAAAGCATGAGATTTCTATGAGCTTGCACAGAAATTCTCTTGGTTATGCAACAGAAAATAATGGAAGAAATCTTCAGCAGATTTTCTAGCAGGACTTTTTTAAAATATAAAACAATCGACTTCAGAAGTGTGACAGCAGTTTTTTGACAGAAATTTTTGAAAAATCATTTAGTTGGTCTTTTTCCCTTGTAGTTGTGTGCATACAGCTCCAGTGGAAACTGAAATATTAGTTGAACTTTTTATACCTCGAGATATACAAGAACTAAAACCAGCACCATAGGGAAACCCTAGATCGTTGAATTAAATAAAATTGCAACAAAGCAGTCATATATTAAGTTTAAAATAGGTAAGCACTAGCAGCTAATAGAAAACAAGTGCTCAGCCAGCACCCCAGCATGCTTATTCTGCACAAGATTTATTTTGCTTTCAAAGCACACTTCCTGACACATTAAAATAAGCTATTTAGAGGTACTTCTAGAAAGAATGGGACTATAGACAAACATGCATACACTCTTCCTGAGGCATAGGCTCAGCCTTCCACATCCAACCTGCTTATCCCTGCATCCAAGCAGACCTCCTGGCGTACCTGCGCACATAAGCATCACTAATCCGCCTCAGTCAGAATGAGCCAGGTTATCTTACAAGTTTAAAGTCTCAGCTAAGCAGATTTGTTTTGTCTGAAATAGATTAGGAAACACTCACATGAGCAGTTCCACACACAGAGTAGAGGTGAACAATCCCCTTCAGGGGCACAGGGCAGGCAGCATGCAGCCACATCCTGCAGTTTGCCCAGCTGAACCTGAACTCAATGCCCACACACATTAACCTGGGAAGGTAGTAGGAGCTCACTTCAGACTCATGCTCTGTTCTGTTCCACAGTTTCCCCATGTTGACGAGACCCACCAAAGTCAGCCAAGGATCCATAGTCTTAGGAAGTAGGTGGCGTTTACAGCCTACAAAGTTTTATACGTAACACACATCTCAGAAATGCTAAGTACCATAGAGGTGATTATGTAGAAATGAACTGCTTCTACTTCTTATTTAATCAGAGAACAAACTGTAAATGCAATTAAAATGTAAAATAGGTTCCAAGTGACAATTTTTTTTGTTATTTTCTTTATGATAAACATAAAAGGAAAAGAGTACTGGTCAACTGGCATTACCAGAAAGATCCTATCTCACTATTCTAATTCATGGGCTTCCTGCTTCTTTAGCAGACACTTCTAAAAGCGAACATCCTGAGAAAGCTCGTGAGGACAGATCATTTCAAGGATGAAGAAATAAAAAAAGTTCATGTCTACATGCAGATGGCAAATTTACCACAGAATTTACTATTTGGACAGAGTGCTTTGCTCCCAACTTTATTCTAAAAAGGTTTTTTTTTTGTTGGTTTGGGTTTTTTTAAACTTCCTTAAGCTGTTCCAATAATCTCAGAAATTTAACAATACATAAGACAAGTCTGCAAAAACACTGAAAGCATAAGCAAAGGTATCAACAATCTCATCATCAGTGGGTTCAAGGAGATGTGCCGTTCAAGGGCATATGCATTCCACAGCTGGAATTATAAAAAAGGGTCTTTCTAAAGGTAAATGTTTTAGTGGTTTTTCTACCACTATGCTGCATTCACATGTGCCTGCTTCTGTTCCACTACCACTTTTTTGTTACTCACGCCTCCAAGAATGTCCGAGAGAAAAATTTTTGCTCTAGCAATTTTATCTACAAGAAGAAAGCAAAGTAATCAGGGAGAGCCTTGAATGCAGACATGTAGGCAGGACTGCTACACTGTTCTGGTTGATGACAGAACTTAGAGCATGCCTCAAGGAACAGAACATCATCAAGAACATTCCTACCTTCTTGGTTTGTTTGGGTTTTTTTGCTGTTTGTCTTTTCCTTTGTTTTCCTGGGGTTGGTTTGGTTTTTGTTCTTTTTTACCAGATCATAGATGCATGGAAGAGATTAAAAGGCAGAAGAATTAAGAATTTTTATCTACAAAATACAGTAACATTGTTCAGGAGTAGATGCTGCTCTCACCAAATCTTCATCAATAAGCAGCAGAAGATCACAGCTGAAACAGCCGAACAGCTGAATATAGAAACAGCTACAGACTTCTAATATTTGCAGAAGTGGTAATAAAGTAGAAGAAATAAAATGCCAACTGAATCTCTTCTGTTCTGGTAGCAACAGTGCCATACACTATTTCAAGAGTGACCTGGAATCATCCAGCCATTAACACAATATCCTCAAAACTCAACACTTGCACATGTGCTCATTTGTATTTTCTAAAATAGTTATAAAAGTTTAGAAGATGCAATGAGAGTCAAAAATACCTGGAAAGAAGTTTCTTTCTTTTGAAAAGTATCTGCAGCTGGATTTGAGCATTCAATTATTTGCTTCTGTAGCGACCACACATTCAGTGATCATATGCTTCACTAGTAATAAACAACAGCAGGGACAGTGAGACATGGTAATGAAGTAGTCTGTAAAAGCTCCACCCTAACTCTTTAAAGAAAATCCAAAGAAAGACAGACATATCTTTCCAAGTGCTAACATATCCTTAAAAAGGCTGTAGGAAATGATTCTATTCCTGCTTGTTCACTTATTACCTCTATCCTGCCCACTATATTTTCCCCATGACTGAAATGCTCAGTGCTGCTCCCGCCTCACTGCATTTCTGAAAGTCTGTTCAAGTCTTTTGGATCTGCAGGAATAAAACAACGCCAGATTTTGTTTTTTAATATGCACATTATCACCTCCAAATTAGTTACCAGTAACCGTCATGCCCAGTACATAAACATGAAATCCAAAACCAGGTGCTTTTATTTGTCCTTCACAGGGGAAGTCCTTTCTTCAAGGACAGCTTTGACAAATATCAACCAGGATCTCTCATTATCAATACATGTAATCCTTTCCAAGTGGCTCTAGCACTGTGGAGTCTATCATTTATACCGTCTAAAGAACAGCATTTGCTCAACAAAATTCACAAATCTCAGACCAAGGAGAGAAGATATACATTTAGCTGCTTGCAATGGGATTGATATGCTGCTTAATAGTTCACCTACTACTACCTAAGAAAATTAGAAGCAGCAACACAGGAAAGTGGGACTAGATGAGATCACAGAAAAAATGTGTTTTGAAAAGAAATTGCAAGTTAGAAGCTATGTATTGCAACAGAGAATATTTCAGGTACATGAGCCAGTGTAAAACTAGAAGTGAACTAAGCATAAGGGGATAGCAAGGGGAAAAATGTGAAGCATAGAATAAATTATACAGTGTAAGGTCTTAGAGGAATTATAGATAATTCATTACTAGATACAGAGTAAACAGGATCAGATCTGTTCAATGCCTGTAGGCAAGAAAGTGCATTATTGATTTACTGTATTATGCAAGGCTTGGAGAAAGACGACGACTCAGGAGTAAGTGTTCCAGCATATCAATTTTTATATTTAGTAACAGCTGAAACAAGCAGAAATGGACACTTCATAACATTAGTACCTAGGCTGTTTATTTTATGCTTCAAGATAAATTGGCTTTGTGCACCGAGAAGAGAATAACTGTCATAAAGGCCAAGAACTCAATTCCTTAATTTAATAATATTTAAAGCTTCTCCAACAATGGAGATGGAGTCCAACCAGCATTGTCCTTGCAGCATACTATCGATATTGTTAGGACAAGAATTACATAAAGGAAACTAACAAGTCAGATGTTAAACCAGTCAGCCAGTGAAGTTCACTAACCAGACTAACTAATGTCTAAAGTAGCTGAAGTGTTTATAATGAAGTATTTTCAAAGTGTTCATCTCTCTAAACTCCTTTCAACTGACATACCTAACACAGGCTGGTGTAAATCCGTATATGATCCTGAAATGTATAGGTGGCTAAAGTCCAGCTCAAGTTTCACATCATGTGAAAGTTGCAGAAGTCTATTTACCTTTGCATTGGACTCTTGGCCAAGTCATTTAGAGCTGATACAACAGATCAGCAACAGGATCCAAGGAGAATTATTGATTAAATAAATGAGTAAATTCAAGAGCAGAAGATTACAAGTAACAGGCACTCTCATTGCAACTAGTAGACAAAATACATTACCTTGGGACAACAATCAATTTTATAGAATTAAAAACCAGAAAATACCAAAATAATGTCTTTTCTTTTATTCTAACGAGAAAATGCAAAGACTCTACCACAATCCTTGCATGAAAATGAAATAAAATATTCTATTTGTGACAGATTTTGCCCGATACCAGAAGCTGTTTGTCAGTCAATAATACAATCACTAATATGAACCAAATAAAGAGACAAATGTCTTCACGTATTAACAGTACTTGCCTATATTTATAGTCATGGAAGTTTTAAATGTGGAGAATAGTGGACTCATGGCTGCAGGAATATCAATCCTGCCATTGTGATAGATGGCCTGTAAAGATACAATAACCACTGTATACTTACACATTTAAAAAGAAGCCTGAATTTATACAGCAGTGTACCTGCCTTCCTCAGCATCAAGGATATCTCAACTGGCCATCTGAGAACTTGATTTTTAAAACCAAAAGTGTAATTGCATTCAAACAGCATTGAGTAAATGTACAAAATCTGGGGGCTTGTGAATAGAAGTGGCTAAATAAAGTGCAAAAATACCAGTGGTGTCCTTACTGTTCCCTCCTCAAAAACCGATGCCAACTACAAGTGCAAGTGAAGTTTGACACCATCTGTCACCTAATTACACCTTATATAATATATGTCATCAGGACATTTACCATTGCCATCCCTTTGCAAGTGATGGCACAAGATTTCAGTTATCAGCTACCTACATTTTCCCACTCATGGAACCACAGTCATGTGTAAAGCTACATGTACTGATAACAAGACCTTTTCAGACTATGGCTAAAATAAAATGGTAACAGCTAGACAGCCAAGGAATTACCCTCAATTCTTTATTTCTCAGCTCTTCCCACAAGCAGTTACTGGTTGTATGCACTATTTTCCATAATTCCTACACTTAGAATTTTAATTCTGAGAATCAAAGGTCAGCTACACACATTGGAATAGCATCCATTTCATGCAGTATGTGGAAATCTAGCACACATGGGAAATTTTGAAAGTGTGATTTCTACATAAGCAGACAAGAGAGAATAATTAAGAGTTTGTTCATTAAGTTGCAAGAATCTGATGGATTCTTGACTGGATTTTAACACTTCTGCAATTCACTATTTCACAGTCACTCTGTGCACTAGCTGTGATGCAACAACTAAGGTCCAAGATTTGTCTTCCTGTGCTTACAGCAATCAAACCTCCTGCCATAAAAGGAGCCAATATTTCTAGCATATTAATACACATTTTACATCTCTGCTCTCTCAGAACAGAGTTCATGGCTGGTTTTCCTTTGGTGGTAGTAGGGAATTGTTTTGTTTGGGAATTTTTTTAGATGCCATGGGATCATAAAAGATCTGAAACACTCCATAACCCAAGTGATTTTTGCTACCTTTGTGGAGTCATCGAGTCAATTTAACAGCTCAGAACCATGAAACAGTTTCCAACAAAACTCACTATAGGTCTTTGCCTACATTTTTTTTACAGATAGAAGGTCGCTATTTTAATTTACAAAATTAAAGAAACTTGAAAATGGAGTACTGCTGGGGTAAAAAATAATGTGTGATAAGAGTCATGTTATGTGTTGAATAAAACAGGTTTGAGGAAGACTTTGACACTGAAACACAGAAAAATTTATTATGTCCTTTATGAAAAGAAAGACACCTCTTATGTAAGTCTGTCCCCAGTGGAAGGTATAGTCACCAAATGGCCAGACACTCCTCAACCTGGAAAAGATTAACTCCACATTTCTAGTAAGAATCAACCTGGAAGGTGGTAATTTTTTGTCTCCTCAGGGTAACAATTATCCTTACGTGCACTTCTATTATTTTCTCTTGGAATTCAATGCATTTAGAAACTCCACAAAGATAAAGTACACCAAATATATGTTAATTACTCATTCTTCTGAAGGAAAAAGTGCCAAATGTGCAAAATGTTAACAAAGTACTTAAAAATCAAACTTAAAAATCAGCCTGTGTATAGGCTTCAATGCACTCACCTGATCCTAAGAAATTTTTAATGAGAAATTTAAAAGGCAGTGTCTATGTACACATAAGCAAGATAAAAAAATCTTGGTTACAACACTGGAACAAATAACTTCTCAGGCCAATAAAACTTGGAAAACTTAATCAGTTCATAACTGCCAGCTGTTGCTGCTTCCTCGGGCTCCCAAAGAAAAATTGACAACAAATCAACTGCAAGTAAATATATAGATGGATTTTTAAAATAAATAGATAAATAAATAAAATTGAGCATCAAACATGCATAAGCAGCAGGTAGAATCTATCCATATTACTCATTTGAATGAGGCTAAGTGGTTTGCCAGTTCATGTTCTGTTTCAAATTCAGCTGGCTCATCACACTAATTGTGATGCTCTGCACTAACTTAGCAATGTGCATGATTTGTACACTTTAACATCTTGAATTGCACATGATATGCAAGGGATCTTTCTAAGTAGAAAAAATATTTAGTGACCAATCTTCCATCAGTAAATTACCACTCAAAATTACACCTTTAAGATAAATAAATTACAGAACTCCTTTCCCAGCTCCTGCACTTATCCTTCAGTCCACGTTGCCTAGCTGTTTCCTTTCTTCCTCAATTTATGCCATTTAACCAAAACCTGCTCAAGAAAAATACTTTGTTGCCACTGCAGATACTGTGAGAAATATCTGTAGCTGTGGGTGGAAAGCAGATGGAAAATGCTTTGGTATACATTAGTTATGACATGTTCAGGAAGTCTCTTCTACTCTCCATCCTGAATTGCAAGTATGGGCATAGGCATTTAGAGGAAGGAAAGGTGTAATCTGCATCCTCTGGGGAGACTGGGGGCAGGGAGAGGCACAAACTGACTATTACTGACAACTATGCATCTGGGAGGCAGCACAGTAGGAAATGGAAAGCAAACAATGGAAGTGACCAGGCAAGCAGATGGAGCCAAAAAGCTTGGGGGAAAAAAAATAATCAAGTGACAGCTGCATTAGTTGGCACACAGTTCCCAACCGTTGGCAAAGACACTGCACACGTACTTGTGAAGATGTGGCACAAAAGAAACCGAAGCAATAAGGTCCAAGAGGCTACAGAGAGCATTTTGTTACATGTGTTAAAAAGGTAGGAAACAGTTGTGATTTTTATCCCAAGTCCAGATGAAAGAATTTCAGCAAGTCACTATCTTCCTTGTGCCTTATTTCTCCAGTTAAATGAAAAGGGGATCACCTTTTAAAGTACTTGGAATACCCTACAAATGTTTTTGCCATCTTGCAGTCACTAGAGATTTTTCTCTGTGCTTTTCTCACAAAAAAAAAAAATACTATGTGGAGAAAATGTGATCTAGTGGGAAAACTGCTGAATACACTCTGAGGAGATCTGGTTTCCACGCTCAGATTTGCCAGGGGCCTGAAGAAAAATCGTCATCCTTTTCACTTTCAGAGTCTGTTTCCCCATTTATAAAGTGATGTTTATTACACATACTGCCCTGAAAAAGAGCTTTAAAAAAGTGAAAGGTAAATCAAGGATCAAAAATGTCATTACTTTGTGAACCCAGATTCTTCCTGCATTACAAGCGTCTCACACTCCAATTTTTGCCCTCAGGCTCCATCAACATGCCCACAGAATGCAAACAAGGTATATTTATAAATGTTTTCTAGGTTGTTTGATGCATGTATGTACATTTCATACTGAACTGCTCTATCTTAGCAACTAACAGGTGAAAGAGTGATTCTGTCAGAGGCCTGCCCAGCAAGGTCAGCTACACTGAACTTAACTGCACAGTAAGTTCTTGTGAAATCCAGACTTGTATCTGTAGCAATGTAGCGTAGCTATGCTTTGACCTCTGACAACTCTGACTCTTTAAATCTAGGTTTTTTGAGCATTACATCTCTTCCTTTTTCTTTTCACTTTTTATACTCATTGACAGTTGAGTGGGCTGGTTACATGTTTGTTTTCCCTCTAGCATTTTCCCATCTCAGGAAGGCCTGATGACCAAGCTGTCACCTATCCACAAACCACAAACAAAGCAAAAAAAAATCAAAACATCATATAAGGTTTGTCTGTCAGGCTCAGTTAGATGAGAAATGAAGAAAGACATACATGTGCATTTTCAGAGCAAAATCTGATGAGGGAGATTTAAACCAGCATTTCTTTCTCCTCAGTACAGTATTCTAAGACAATAGGACAGAATAACAGAAAAGATGACGACTCTATGATACCAGGTCCTAGGGAAAGCTGTATTTTAGTCTTGCTTTTTCCATATAGTTGTTAAATTTTTGAGAGAGACATGGAAACTGTCTCTGGTGCTCGGGCATCTCTTCCCCAAACTCAAGGCAAAGTATACTAAGCCTGCAAAATCATGTTCCTTCTGCCTTTCTCTCCTTATTCTTAATCACACAGTGGCCTACACACTACAACAGAGATGAAAGATGCCCCCACCCAAACAACTTCTCAGAGCTGTTCTAGAAAAGGGAGAGATGGGCACTTACACCCTTGCAGGTGTAAGTGAACCCGGCCCGAGTGCTCGAGCCATTCCCTTTCCCACAAAGGGTAGGCACTCTCACTACCACCATTAGGGAAAAACCAAATCAATCCTGTTCATTTAGGCTCCCATTAGGGAATAGCTCTGTGCTCTGGACTGTGAGCCAGCATACAGTAGCCTCAGTCTGTAGTATGAGCCACAGTCTGTAGTATGAGCCACATTCTTGTACAGTAGCTGCTTTATGTTTCTAAAATAAGGAGAAAATACCCCTTTGCACACATTTCTTTCTCACGTGGGATCAAACATTTGGTAAGTATAAAAAACAGAACACCAATGAGACAGTCATCCTTCATTCTTGCTAGGTCCTTCACCCAAATCAACAGCAGGCTTGGGAGAAGGGGAGGAGGAGGCAGGGAGGAACCAAGACAAAGAGGCAGGCAGGTTCAAGAACTGCTGCAGGTCCCTTAGAGATGCCCAGAGGAAGAGAGCATTGAATTCTGCTGCTTTTTAGATCCTGAATGGCAGTACCTCAAGTAAGGAAAAAAGCCTTAAAAAATAATTTTAAAACAGTAGTTATAACCACACATAGTGAGTGTCTGTGTGTAAAATAGAAGGTTATAACCTTTCATTAACTCAGATTCATCTGAATAGTTTTTAATATAGTGAACTCTTACTGACTCACCCTGAAGGCTAAGATCTTGCTACGCTTTTCCTCAAAGCAATTTTTTATTGTCAGCACTAAGTTGCTGATAAAAATGAGAGATTTCATATGTAAGTGCTGACACAACCCTAACTACAGAGTTCTGTGCAGCATATTGGCACAGCTATAATTAAAAAGATAGCCTACATCAAGTAAAAAGCTTTACCACAAACCTTTTTAGTGGATCAATACAATATCATCAGTGACATCTCAACAGGGATGATAAAGGAAAAAGAGGCTTCTTATGGAATTAAGAAAAATTATTTAAATTATTATTATTATTTAAATTATTGTTAAAAAAAATATTTTGAACTCTGTGGAGAACAAGTTCTTAAATTGACAGTCTAATTCTAATATTAAATACACAGAGCGTAACATACCTATATGTGAGATGTTTGTTTCTATCTCTTGCACTATAGTGTAATTGCAAAGGTGTTTAAGGTAATAGATAAACCACCACTAAAACTGGAACAAAAAGTAGTGAGGAAACCATTGTTTAAAACTTCAGAACAGAAGCTTTAACAAACTGTACAAGAAACAAAGTCTTCGCAATTATTTTACCAAAACAACGAGCAGACCATAGTATTTGGCTTACAAGGATTCAAGATATTTTCAGGTGACCGAAAGTGTTGCAAGAATGACCAGGAAAGTTCACACCACATGAGCTTTATTCTTCATGTGTCCCTGAACACCATCTCCCAAAGCTGAATGTTAAAAAGTTCTAAGTCACACCACGAAGTCAAAAAAAGTAAAGTCTGCTACTTAGAAAAACAAATATTCATAGGAGCCAGTAGGTAAGAATTTTCTTGGTGGGCCTTTCAAACCACCCAAGCCAAGTACACAAATTCCATTTTGCTCCAGTGATATTACTGCTCAAGAACCTGAAGCTCTCTGTTGCTGGGATGACATTTCCCTCTCCATGGCTCACTACTGCCTTGTGGAATTCAATGAGTAAAATACAGCCTTGGAGAAGAAAGGAACTGGGGGAAGAGTTACTAAGATTTTAAAAGAAAAGTTGGTTTGATCGAAATTGACAATACTTAATTTGAACCGCAGAATGTCTTTAGTACTATTAACAGGACTGTGTATGCTGTTGCACTTGTAATAGCATTTTTAAGAAAGCGATTGTACTCAAATCAAAACTTGAAATGTCAGCCTGTTGGGATGAAGAAACACTCTACCATTCTGGTAAACCATCCCAATTATGACTTTTGGGAAATCTCATTTACTTCTGAAATTGATTTTTTCTAAATTCTGCTTTGAGCAAGAGGACATTGCAATGGTTTTGCTGTCTCTTACTGCTGTTCTTCTGATAATGACAATATTGACGCCAGTAATAGCATTTTACCACAAAATGTTACTGTTTGCTAAGTTGTCATCATTTTTCCTGTTTTGCCAACAGGAAAAAAATTATGTACTGCTCTTAAGGAAAAAAAAAAAAAAAAGGAAAATACAGAAATTACTTTAGCTTGATAAAGACCCAGGAAATTCAAAACACTATTATAGGATCTCTAAACAGTTAATAGATGACAATACAAGCGCTGGATTAGGGCTTTGTGGGCAGAACAGCCTGAAACAAAAGAATAAGCAGTACAATTTAGCTCTGAATGATGAATACTGCCACTGAACCTTCATCTTGGGGTTACACCATGAGTACAGTTCTGTGTTGTGCTATGCAGATGGTCAGACTAGGTAATCATAATATCTCCTCTAACCTTAAAAATCTATACATCTTTTTTCCCCTGGCTCAGTTCCTCAGCATAGTCTGCCATCTCCCACACACAGAAGGCTTCCTCCCTCTTGGTTTTATGTTCTTACCACCATCTCCACATTCAAATATCACCAAGGAAGGTTCTTTGCCCAATTATTCAGAAGTCTGTTGCTATTTAAACTTATTCTTCAGAGTATTCACAGGCCACTTCACCATCTCCACCCTTCTGATTACAGCAGGACTTCTTTTCTGAAGATGTAACATCACACACCTCCAGTCTCTCCCCCTTAGGCCTGCAAGACTCCTTAACTGTTAAACTGCTGGCAGAGAGAACAGCCCACCTGTCCTGAGAAGGACCAATTTAAAACAAACAAAAAGCCACCCCATAAATCATCACTCATTCATAAAAATCATAGGCCATCATACTTTGAAATTCAGCAAAGTCTTCTCTCTCCAGTTATAATTACACTAAACCTCTTAACACATAAAGTGGCCGTAAGATAGCACAACCAAATAAGCTGCAAAAAATACATATCTTCTTGCCGAGCTAGAATACTTCATGACTTGTTCCTTGCTTTTGCTGTGCCATACACAAAATAGGGAAAGTAGGTGTCTCCACAAGAAACAGGAACTTTCAGCCTTCAGTATCTGTACAACACTTAAAGATGAAAATCTATTTACAAGAAGAATTAACTTTAAATTTACTAAAGGTTTTGACCTAAAAAGACCTAACTGTTCTTTTTTCATTGGATATATCTAGACTGATATTTTCTTTTCATTGTACTAAAAGACTTTGGTTTTTATTTGGGGGGGGGTTTAACATTATTCTTAGCAGAGCTAAATTTAGTCATGTGGGAGTTACAAGGTTCCCTTTAGACACATTAGAACTGCCATATAAAATGCAGAATTATGATCACAAACTATATTTCTCAGAGAATGAAGCCTGACATTCAGATCCCATAATAAATTTATAATTATACCAATTTGGAGGGCAGCATGAAACAAACAAGAAAACACAAATCCTAACTATAACACTTGTCCATATGTATAAATGCACACACACTGCATGTTATCTGCAAAAGTAAAACAGAATCTGTGATTACCAGC
Source organism: Vireo altiloquus (assembly GCA_013396875.1). Taxonomy (NCBI): domain Eukaryota; kingdom Metazoa; phylum Chordata; class Aves; order Passeriformes; family Vireonidae; genus Vireo; species Vireo altiloquus. The sequence continues at coordinate 1,248,148 of VZRF01012572.1, forward strand.
TGTGCAGGATTCATACATACACAGATAATAAAAAAGTGGCTTACAGCAAGGTTTTCTACCTTCCAGTAAAACACCTGCCTGTTTCTAGTTCCTTATAACTCACTGCTTCTCCCCTTAGTATCCAATCTTTAGCATTCTGAAGTTTTCATTTAACTTCACGCAGCACTCCGTTTTTTAACACTCCTTTTCTACTCTTGGTACTTTTCCTGTTTAAGATGAGGGCTTTACATGCAAGAATACAGACACACTCTTACAAAGCAGGCATGTACTCTTATAAAACAAGCATGTCTGACAAATTTTGAAGTGCAAGATATGTCATGCATCCATTTTCACAGTCCCATTATTTTATTCTGGACTTAACTCAAGTTAGGTTTAGGTGAGACCCTAAAACAATCTGCAATTGCCAGCAACCCAGTATTTGTTCCTACTGAAATCACCTGGAGTGCAAGGGGGAAGCTATTAATCTGGTCAATTCCTCATTAAGTAATCCAACAAAGAAGCCCTCAACTGACCTGGAAGGTCAGAGAGAGTGAGAAAACCAGTTTAGAAGATCATTATCTTTTGTCTGTAGCTACACAGGTATTCAAAAATAGCAATGCCTCTCCACTATATTTTTGGAAAGAGACCAGTAAATGAAAGTATGGGGTTTCTTCTATTGTGAATGCTTGTTACCAATCAATAACAGTTCTGGGTTCCACAGAAGCTGGTATGGTTATGCAAAATACACATGCACACAAAAACCTAGTACTATGATATTTCAGGAAAATCAAATTAAACTTGACTGCTGAAAAAGCTTCCAGGAGACATCATTTTGACAAGTATTTCTCTGGGAAATACCTCCAAGAGTTCTCTTAAAACAGGTAAAAAATAAGCAGAAGCACCAATTTTTATAAAATTGATGTAATTATCTCGATCCTTTCTTTTTTGTTGTTGGTTGGTTTTGTTGATTTTTTTTTAATAAAGGCATCTAATTTGTTGGAAGATTCCTTTTGCTGACACTTTGGGAGACACTTCAAACATACAATATTTTAAGTCTACAAAATCATCTCTCTAAATGGTGTGCACAATTAAACCAATTTTGGCAAATGTTGACACCTAATTACCAAGGTTAATGTTCAACAGTGAATGCACCATTTAAGTTAAAGCCAGTTTCTTTGTGATTTTAACATACCATTTTATTATAATGTTTACCTTGATGTTTCACATGCCCAAAGTCTCATTCTCATGACAAGTTCTTTAGAAAACAAATCCTATTCAAGGCTATAGTAGTGGCTACCACTACAAAAATCTTCTGGCAAAATAAGACCAAAACACTCATTTTAAATCTGGCAAAGTGCTAGTTTTTGTTATTTAAGCACCAGAGCACCAGGAGGTGCCACGACCCAAAATAACAGTGCTGCTGCACATAAGGACCAGAGGTCCCATCCACCCGGATGTGACTGTGGGGCGGGAGCTGGGAGGCAACACAGGGGACACAGAGAGTGGCCATGGGCAGGGGCACCTTGGACTGTGATACCCAAGGGTCACCAACATGCACCAGAGGCACTTCGGTGAGTCTCCAGTTAAACTTTTAGACTGCTAAATACAACTTCAACACTTCTGATCTACTATTCAATTAGCTCTATTACTCCTTCTGCTCCCTTAATGCAACAGGACCCGCAGCACATACTTATTCACTGCCATTTAAGAAACATATCACTCTCCAGAGAATAACTCTTTTCCCTGCCCTAGTCAGTTCACACAGTTGTATGTTTTCAAGTGCAAGTTTGTACACAAAACACTATTTTACAAAAAGAGCTTAACATTCGCCTTCTCTGAAAAATGTAATTCTTTTCAACTACTCTTGTCACTGACTTACAAAGATTTTTCTCTTGAACTTCAGAATTTAATCCCCTAGCTCTTTATCATCATGTTTAGAATTCAAAACACAGCAGATCACATCAACTTTCTTGCAAATACTTTTATGATATACAACATTATGGTAGCAAAATTTCCTTGTAGTATAAACTAACCTTGAAAAAGATGTATAAAAATAAAAGCAAAGTAAAAGCAATCCATTTAAGCTTATTTTTCTCATCAAGTCAACTTCTTTAAATGGAAGTGATTTTTAATTATTCTCTCACTTAAGCTAATAGCTGTGTTTCCTACTGCCTGTTAAGGCAATTTAAAATACATACCTGAAACACTGTGAGATTGCTGCCTTCACATGCACCTTTGTAAAAGTCAAATCACTGAACTCAATAATCACTAAGTAAATCCTGCAACCGGAGCTCAGTGAAGTGCTACCCCCTAACACCACCATCGCCTTTGAACATTACTCCTCTTCAAGTTCAAAAAACACGCTTGGGCTCATTCTGCTTCTCCAATGCAATGACCAGGTCTTCCAGACTGAAAAAACATATTGTACACTGGAGAAATAGGAATTACATGTGTAAGCTGGTGAGACAGAAACCTATTTCTGCAAAGAGACTCATGCTCATTTCACAATATTAAAAAAAACAAACCAAAACAAACCGAAAAAACCATAAATACAAACCCAAATCAAACAGCCAAGAAGAATAAGAACGTTAGGCCATACACAACAGGAACAAGCACAGAAATACTATATTCTCCTTATAAATAAACAGATGTAATAAAATAAATTAATAAGAATCAATTTTCTTTTAGTTACCTTCACTGAGGTATAAAGGGAAAAGAAAACTAAAACCAATTGGATTAAATCATATGTTTCTTGCTCACTGTTTTTTATCAAGAATTGGCTGAAGAAGCTTTCCAGTTTACTTCAATTATAATCAGGTTCAACAATTTCTAATCCAGCCACCCTGACTTACTTCAGGCCACTGAAATCACTGTATGTATGATCAGCTGAGAAATTGTTACATGTTTGATCTTAGCTACTAGTTATTCAACCTCCTATTGTATACTGCATACTGATGCCCTCCAGCCAAAGCAAGTGTCATCCTCTAAACTTTAGCCTAATAAAGTTATTTTTTGACTGTTTCTTACTTCGAGGTCATGCAAAACTTTTCTACTTCCTGATGTAATATTTTCCCTAACAGTTTTCAGTCCAAAATAGGTACAACACCAATAAAAATCCATTTAATACCACCATGGAGTTTTCTTGTATTTAAGTTTTCATTATTATATGATATGGCACAAAACGGTGAACACAAAAGGGCATGTTTATTCTTTCACAATAATGGATAAAGAGTTATGACTTTTTTGAAAGCAAAAAGAACTAGATACAAACTATTCATAATCACTGTAACACAATTTATACTACTCTTCAATTAATCTGCAGATGCATGGTGTGCCATGTATCTTGAAAGCTCTTTAGAGTTTAACAACATGTTTCATCAGCCTAAAACAAATTGATTCAAAAAGTAGACCCAATTAAGCTCCTCAATTTAATTCACTGGATCACAGCTCCTAATTGCTTTTTCTACAGTAAAATCCATATTCTGATACGGAATGGTTTTTGTTTTGTTCAGTTTGGTTTGTTTTCAAACCAGAGCCAGATTTCTACTTCCAAAGCATAAGATATTCACAGAAAAAAATCCCCAACATTTAATAGCAATCCATAAAGAACTGTTCTATGCTGTCCTCTAGGCACAAACTTGGACTACATTTAGCATGGACCAAATTCTCGAGGAATGAATAAAGCACATGTGTTAATGTGTTCTAAGTGGCCATCAGGAAAGGGGATAGGCTGACAAATGAGATGCTACATCTTTGAGCATCTAGCAGTTTCAGAGCAACTCGAGGCTGCAATCAAAACATCCATTAGAGTGCTCCACGTTTCAGAACAAGCAAGCAAGTGGTTGTCAGTGCATCCAGTAAATCACCTGATCCTATTACAAAATCAATTACTGCAGCACATTTCTATTGCTACACAACCTGATAATGGCAAAATTATATTGGATAGCTACTCAAGGTCAAGAAAACTGCCAAAAAGATCTGAAATTTGTCTTTTTATCATGTAAATCCAAATTATACAGCATCCTTTCAATGGTAGAGTTAAAATTAAAAATATAATTACCTTCTTCGGCTGATTGAGACATTCAATGGATAGTCTCTGCAACTGCTCTGATGTATGACTGCAAGATAGAAGATTGGAGCAGCAGGTCGAACAGCCCAGCCTCTTCATTAAAGAAGAAATAATGCTACAGCCACAGCCACACATTGACTTGCTCATCAGACGAGTTTATTCTTAAAGAAATTAGGACCACTACTGTCCCATAAACACTCAAAATTGGCCAGCTGCCTCATTCTGCAGCTCCCTGGCTGAAATTAAGACTGCTAAATAGAGAGGGAAGAAAGAAAAAAAAAAAAAAAAAAGGTATGTTTCTCAAAAAAAAAGTCAGCCAGTCTCATCAGCAAGTAATACCTCACATTTAAAAAACAAGTAAGTTTTTCCCTCTACTCCTCTTTGCAAAGTAAGCTGCTTCAAAAAGACAGACAGCTGTCTAAGAGAGGAGCAAATTCAGGGAAGGCAATCTCTCCAAACTGCTTGCTGCCTACTCCTTCGCTGGCTCTTGTCACTTCCAGCCTGCTTTCCCTCCCCAGCAGCGCAGCCTATCCAGCCTGGGCCGCGGCCAGAGGAGGCTGCGCCAGCCCGGAGCCCACCCCGCGCAGCCCCACGCCGCGGCACCGAGCAGGAGCCTGCCTGCACACCGCGGGGCTGCCAACCTGCCCAAGCGCCTCTGCCGGGAAAGGACCTTCCCATCACACACGGGAACCACGACGTTTGACTGCTACGCTCCCTGACTGACAACTTGAAGCATCTGGGAAAAGGGGAAAAAGTCTTCTTGGAAAGTCAGAATGCATGAGAAAAATGCTATCTGGGTCTACCAGACCCTGAAATAAGAACGGCTGCTACCAAGCTACGAGAGTGAGAACAACATCAGAAAAAGCCAATACAAATTTAAACCCAGGAAGAAAGAAGCATGAAAGGATTTGTAGTAGAATGTCCAAAGGTACTACAACCAAATCTCAAAGCAAGTTAGAGGCAGATCGTGTAAGCAGCCTTAATAAAGTCTTCAAGGAGCTCTTTGCTCTGAGAAAAACAAAAAATGCAAAACTAATTCAAATGAGCAGTGAGACATAAACAGGTCTCCTAACCTTTAAACAGAAGTATACTCTGCTCAAAATCCAACACTGAATACCACCCCACCCCCCAAATTTAACACACAAAAATAACTTACTGCTGGAAAATTTTTAGATAATGATGCAGTAACTATATACTTTTTGCCTCTTCATAGGGAAAAAAAATGCAAATAATATTATAAAAAGCTCATTTTAATTGGTTTAAGATGGTATGGTATGCAATACTATTCCTTAAAGTAGAAGGTCTCACATTAACATAACTGCTTAACCTGATTACGTGATAATCTGACTTGACATAATTGTTACTTGCATTTATAGAGCTATCAGTGCTTGTTCCATAGCATCCTTTTTAGTAAAAGGTTAAGAAAAATACAAGTGAAAGCAGCTGAAAAAAACTTCTCGATTTCACAATGCATTGAAAGCTTTATTTCTCTCCTGCTCTCTCCCCTCCCCTTTATCCTCTCTCTCTTCCCCTCTCCCTTTCCTTGGTTTAAAGCTGAACTGAGCCTCTCCCTTCACCTTGCTCTGCCCTTTTTATATTTATGTTCCTATTAAATCGATTTCCAGTAGTACCTATATACAAGCATGCACAACAAACTGAACGGTAAAAAAAAACCTTCCATAGATAAAGACTACAGATGCAAACAAGGAAAATAATGCAGTAACCTTTTACTCGCCTGCTGGAGGTACTGTCTGCTGCATAGAATTTTAAATCCTCATCTGCAGATGCAATTGAGCTGGCATTGCCAAGGACTTTACTCTTCCCGTGCTGATTCTACATGGCTATTCATCGAAAGAGCACGTTATATAGAACATTTAAAGTAACATCAGGTGAAATTACTTAAATGTCTTGAAAAGAACCAACTTCCAAAAAAAGCAGCTATAGCTCTTGACCAGCCACATTTCAGAGATATCTCAGACACATTACTGAAGAAAGTCTTATTGCTGATGCATGCTTGCCAGCAATGTGCAGGATGTGGAAGCAGAGAGAGCTAATGAAAAAAATTAATACACGGATTTAAAGTGCAAGGATCATGCTCCAATGCTCAACATTTCACATGTCCTGCATACCACAAAAATCTCTTTACAGAAGCATCTATTGTTTATAGGGCTAAGAAAACATTGAAAGCAGCCCCCACATCCCCTTGCTTCAAATCCTGGTCTCTCAGTAGACTATAGATCAGTTATTACACAAGTGTTCCTACTGTACCTGTGTTTCTGATATGTAGACTAGCCTTTTCCTACAGCAACATGCATTTAAGGATTACACAGACATACTTCTTAACAAGAAACATACTAAAGGAAAGCATCAATATTTGGCATAATGGTTTCAAGCCTAATAGGGTTAGGAAGTACAAGGGTACTTCACTAGAATTTGTATTACTCTGGGTAGAAATGAAGCACCAGCAGTGCAGCCTGCTATTTATTATTTATGAATCCTTCCCCTCCTCGAGTCAGCTTCCTTAATGTACTATTGATCCCCTGGTGCATGCAGATAGAGCCAGTGACTGATAGCCACGGCTTCATAGAAAAAGTATCTGTAACATAAATTAGTATTCTTAAGAATATCTAAGTAATTTTACTGTGGGGGTGGTTTCCATCTATGGACAGCAGAATTGAAGTCCTACTCATAGTGACATAGTTAATAGAAGAACAAACTTTTTCTCCCCTCACCAAAAGCATCCTATAGTGCCACTTAAAACACAAAGACAGAGTTGCTTAAATTTTATGCTGGTGTTACCACTGTATTTTGTTTATTTTATTTTTCTTGTGTCTGATGAGCAAAGCTTTCAATAAAACTTTATTCCTTATGTTTCACCAGAAATTAAAATTGCTTGCTATGAATCTTTTTCTGACATCCCTGTTTATAACTAAAGGTACCATGTTCTCCATACTACTCACTGACAGAACAGAGTCATGAACACAACATCCTCAGAACCGTGGCTACTTCTCAGAACACCAGCAATTCTGATCATTATCTAAGCTCTCATGACTTCCACAAACTTGGTCAAATCCCAGCTTTAAAAGGGAGCAGGGCTGTTTATGGTTTTCAAGAAACAACATGCTAACAAAGCTTTCTTGCAATATTCTTCATCACAAGCCACAGACTGTTTCTCTTTAAAAAAAAAAACAAAGGAGACATGACTTTATGCTAAGGCCACGCTCTCCTGTATGCAAAATCTCAATAGGCAAGCAGCCAGACACGCGCTTAAGTGCCGATGAAATATCACTCAGACACAGAGGGGAAAAGACAGTAGACTATGAAAAGTGTAAGTAAAAAAGTGCAGCACAGATATACATATAGAAACAATATATAAACTATGAAATATAGTTACTGAACAAATAATCAAATACAACTTTGAACTGGTGGAAAGTAGCCTGTGATTAGGAATAAACAATTAGGACAAAATCACTATACTATATACAAGACATTGTAAAGTTTAAATGTCTAAAATTATTGCAAAGTTCTAAACACAGAACACACCTGATATACAGTAAGATGCTAAAACTGAAAAAAACCAACAGGTTTATTTGTTACATATTTGGGAAAAAGCAAGAGAATGCAAGAGAAGCTATAACTTCAATGGGTTTAGAAGGATAGAAGATACTTTTCACAACAGTTAAATGAGTTTAAAGGCAACTCTCCAAAAGATAGTTGGAAGCACCAGAGACCCTGGAGCTTGCCACATGACATGGACAGCTCCCCTGTTCAGTCTGCAGCCAGTTCCACTGCCTTGGAAAATAAATCCAACATGCACAGCAATCTCCTTTTCAATAACTGGCCAAGAAAAGGGTTGGCTGTATGCTTCCTTCAAATGAATGGATCTTCTCAAAGTTATGCTCAAATTGTTGCTTAAAAAAAAAAACAACCAAACAAAACTGTTTTCAATACATACCTAACTTTTAATACAGTCAGAATATATTTGTTTGTGCACAGGAAAAAATTACAAGATCAGAATGTAGGCTTCTTGAAAGGGAGATGACAGCAATCTGAATGAAGTTTTACAAATCTAATTAAGATAATAGAAGAACTTGTAGTGCTATAAACTCAATCTAAGCTAGGTTTTTCTTCATAATCCAAAAGCTGCTTTATGGGTGCATATAAAAGAACTAAGACTCCTTTCATACACCAGTACAATAGGCATATAGGTAAAAGACAGTTTCTAATTGAAGGTTTGCTTGTGATAATAGGAACTTTGAAATCCTACATTGGGAGAAGCAGCAAACTGATTTAAAAATTGCATCATCTGCTGAGCTCTCAAGATTGCAACTTAAAGATCTGAAAATGGTCTTTGGGTATTTGAGTTCTCATGTCAGAGATAATAAAACAAAACAGAAATTTAAAAACACCATCACAACAGACAAGAACACTGCCCCTGCTTACAGACAGATTTCAAAGCAGTTATAGGAAGGATATAAGACTGAATGTCCAATTTCACCCAAGACACAATGTAACAGAAGTGGTTTTCAGCTTCATCTGCTTTTCTCAAGACCCCTTCCTTCTCCTTGGGGTGGGGAGAGATGAATGGGTAATCAAACTCGGGCTCATTCTTTATTCTTTTCCCCCTTGCACAATAGAAATCACAAAAAAAAAAAAAAAAAAAAAAAAAAAAAAAAAAAAAAAAAAAAAAAAAAAAAAAAGCATTGAAAAAGACAACTCTTTGTTCCAAAAGTGAAATTTGTACAAGCTTATTCAGGATAAACACTGGCTGCACCTTCTAAGGTCCCCATCTCATACCTGACCCCCTTTGTTGATGACAAGTTTTCTAACAAAGTCTTTCTCACTCCATGTGTTCAGTTGCCTTTATTGCAGACAAGCAAGGAAAAAGGCAAGAGAAAAACCCAAAACAAAACATACCCCACAACATTACCAGCATTTCTTTAACTGTGACTGAGTGATTCCTCCAGCCCTTGGTCTTACCTCTCTAGCTAACTTCCCTAACTTTGCTCTCCAGAGGAATGATATTTACCTTTTCATCTGGTCTGACTACCTAAGTGAAAAAAATCACACCCTTTTAAAAATTCCCAGCACCTGCTAAAACAGGAGAACTTCCCTTCTATCATCTTCTAGCTATGTGAGACAATAAAAGATTTCACTCACGCAGTGAGTACAGTCTAATGAGGGCAATCAGTGTGAGGCTTGTGAGGATGTCTCCTGAGAGAGCAGGAGATGATCCAGTGGCAGATTTCTGAATGCCTTGTCTAGTGGGCTTAAGAACAACAGAATTCATAATTTGGCTTGGGAGCTAAAATCACTTAGCTTGAGTGGTGCTGTTGACAGACATGTGGTCCCTGGCATTAGACAGGAAGCCTACACTTGAGTCATGAACACAGGCAGCAGCAACCACTCGCACCCAATTAGGTATGGAGCTCTTACAGCTAAATACAGGGACATCTGCACAGGAGCTCTTCCTCTCCTCTGCACAGGAGGCTCTTCCTCTCCTCCAGGAACCAACTTACAGCTTTACTGAGCAGTCTCCACTTTTCCTTCTCTTCTTGCCCCTTCCATAAAATCTACATGTAAAAGACAGTTTTCTACACAGCACCAGAAACAGCTGGAGATTATAAACTAATTGAATACAAAAACTGAGCAATCATTCAAGTAAAGAATAAATTCATACTACCATATATTACCTACATATTTTCAGTATACTGAAAATATTACATCAGAAGTATTAAAAGTTGTTGAACATATGCACATGTGCCTGTTTTTAACTGATGGTGATTTTCTTCCTTTTGAGTTTTGGGGAGGAGTTTGGGATAAGCATTTAGCTGACTCCCAGATTACAGCCCAGTGTTGAAACAGTTAATATTTTCCTCAGAGGTAACTCTCAGGGCAAGCACTCAGTGCTTCTTTTCTTCAGAGCTCTTGTTTCAGGCTAGTTGCTTATTTAAGAAGGAAACACTATCAATTTATGCTTAGTACTTTTTCTTTGAGGTGACTTACTTAGTCATGTAAGTACTTTCACCTCATCAGAGGTACCCCTTTTCAAACAATGGCAGTGAAACAAAATCCCACAATACTGTAAAAGAAAACTGACATCTTATGGAAAGAGGGGTGCTGCTACAACACCTTAGCCTGCAATAAATATCAAGAGGAAGCAAGTAGCTTGCCATCTGACTGCAAATTTCAGAGCCACCCATTTCCATTACTGATGGAGACAAGGACGAGGACAACCAGCTTCTCAGAGCAGACACACTGTCACCTCTGTCAGGATGGTAAATTTTCCTCAAGCAGCACGGGATAACAACCAGGAAATTCCTGATACACCCTTGGAAGACAATGCTGCTGGCCTGGTGAGGCTGAAATACGAATCTTCAATGGTTGTTTTCAAACAACCCTTCATGTAGGGTTTCTTTGCCAGAAGTAACATTGCCCAGACTTTTTATCTGAACCCTGGTCCCTTTGTTTCCCTGGGGCAAATGTGGGGGATGAGAAGTAACAGGGACATAATATTACATTTATGTGTCATGAAAGCCTGATGTTTACAGAGTATCAGCAGACTGACTCCCCTGCCTCTTCACAGGTGGGTCCTGCTAAGTGACAAGGAAGGTGTGACCACACTCCTTCCCTGTAACTGGAAAAAATACCACATCATCCAGCAAGCTGTATTTCTGGGAAGTACAGGCAAAACACAAGAAGTGATCTGTGGTAAAACAGTCAACCATTCAATACAGAAAATATCACGTCAAATCACACCATAAAGCAAGACCTGCAATTCTTTTTGTTTGCTGTAATTTCAAGCAATATTAAAAATTAACAGATTCTTCTAAAAATGCAATTTACTCTCATTCATAACCTAGGTCTTCAAAGAGCTGCAGATAGTTACATTTATGAAAGTCCATTTTTCAGCAACATTATTTGAAAATGCCAAAACAAGCAAAAAAATAACACACCAAAAGCAAGAGAGATGGAAATTATTCATGTCTGAGTGTGAAAGATAGCAGACATTCACTTTCTGGTTAAACCAGTAGGAATATTTCAAATAGGAAATCTTACAAGCCAATTTCAAAGTTCAAGAGAAAAGGACAAGAGCCTTATAAAGACCAGTGTTTCCAGTATATCTCATGTTAAATCAAGAACCACAACAACAACGGAGCTATTCTAATCCTCTATGCTCTTCAGGCTGCATGAAACTAGTGGATTGGCCTTTATTATGCTTGAGACACAAAAAACTCAGAGAAGACTGGCTACTTCAAATAAAAGCTAACAACATTAACATAACCATTATCAAATTACAGATATTTTTTCCCCATTTCTCAACTCTAGCCACACCTGCAGGCTTACATTAAGGTGAAATATTTACTATAAATATTACCTTTTGCAATACTACTCTGTCTGAAGTCCTTATTCACTGCCTTATTCACAAGTGCATTTTCATTAACCCTTTGGAAGTCATGGTCCAGATTTTTCTGCACAGCATTACCCAAAGCTACAGTTGATACAATCTGTATGAGTGAATCACATAGGAAAATGCTAGCTTAACACCGGTAGGTGATCAACGTTTAAAAAACTATTTTTACTTGAGATTCAAGTCCATCCCAACACGATTATGTTCTATGCCCATTAGCTTTCTCAATAGGAGAAGCTGGCTGCACATAACAGCAGCAAACATTAATAGATGTTGATGCAAGAGGGGAAAACAGCACTTTGACTGTTCATTTTTTTCACATGAGATCATCAATCTGGTAACCCTAGAAGGGAAACTATGTCCTCCAGCTAAAAAAAAAAGCTAAGGTAATCCAAAGCTATAAGTCAGAGAAAGTGGGCATCTTGCAAACTGTACTTCTTAGAGGATACTCCAGATTTCCTTAACAAAATGCACTTCATCTCTAAAAGTGAAATAGATAAAAATACAAAATACAATCTAAGTCAAGATAAACAAACTACACTCTTTCATCAGCTACCTCCTAACAAACAAATCTGCACACATTTGGATGCAGGGCAGAATTTTTTCACAAAAATACGTACCATACCCATTCTTAAACAGGGTTGAGGAACAAGGAACAACCTAGGAGGACATTCCATATTTATGATTGTTGCATACTGAATCTCTTAATATACCTTCTACTACTTTCATCTATGCCAAAATCAGAGAGTGATACAAAAAAGATCTGAAGAAATAGTTAATCTTTCCTAAACTATCCAATGTATTTATCAATTTATTTGCAGGACAGAAGAAAAAGGACAATTAGCTCCTCCCTACCTCTGCATGCCATGCCATTTATTTTCTACACAGAAAAATCAAGGTATTATCATGCATGAGCTTAACCTAGACAACACAAGCAACAAAAGCAGAACAGATGCTTTAGTACAAGCCTTAAGTGTGTGCTAGAACACAAAACTGAAGCAATCTCCATCCCTAATGACAGTAACTAAACACACACCAGCACAGGGGTATTAACTCCCACTACAGTCACATCTTGAATATTACTGAACTAAAGCAGCACAATGTCAGTGCTCACGGCAGGGAAGTTCACCTGAGACTGCTGCAGGCTGACAGGCAGTGGCAGCAAAACCACTTACACTAGCTTCAAAAACATGATTCATTCCCCTCTCAAGTGTTTCCATCCCCATGTCACCCTTGGCCTTGTGCTGGCATAAAAACCTGTGTAGACTGCACAAGCATTTTAGATGCTGTTGAGATAATTAGTTTTATCCTGCAACAGTTCTGAAATCTAGATCACTGCACAGATGCTCCAAAATTTCTACAAGTAATGAGTCAGAAGCTGATCAGCAGAATTTATTTCAGTAACAGTGCCTACTTAAAAGTGCTCAAAAATTGTGGCCTAACACTAGTTTCAATCTTAGCAGTTTTGTTGCTAATTCCAGGTCACACAGCCATTGATTCTTTGTTTCAAACTCCTCTCCGTCCCATAGAGAGGGGAATACATAGGTACATTGTTCATTTAGTTGGATAGTGAAAAAAATGAAAATTGATTTGGATAAAAAACAGAAAAAAAAAAGAAGGCCTTACTTCATAAGATGGCCAATCTAGACCACTGTGCTATGCTGCACATGACTTTATCACACAATACAGAGAGGGATGGTGACATGGAGAGTAGAATACAGCCAGGGAGGAGGTTGGGGATATCGCTGTTTGAGACAGCAGGTTTATCACAGGAACTCAAGCACAACCGAATCCATGGATATCATACAACTGATGAAATACACTGGATACATATGGATACACTGGAAATACACTGATGAAATAATTTCTTGCTCTGTTCCTCATTTCCTTGTCAATAAAACTGGACTAATGCTTACTATGCTTGGGGCACTTAAGTAAAGTAAGAAAGTTAAAGACTAAATTATTTACTTACTATATTATTAAAGAGCAGACAGAAAAGGAAGAATATAATTCTTCTTGAAGGCAGGACAAGAAGAAGACAGCTAATGGGAGAAATAAGTAGCTTTTGTTCCTTTTCCAGTGACCAAAGTATAGGAGAAATAGATGTTACGGGGTTTGACGTGCTGCAGACAGCTTGCCAGGGAGAAGAAAACTCAAACTGTGAAGTCGCAGCAATAAACATTCCAAACCCTGCTAAGAGGAGGCTTGAGTTGGATATGATCTGATGTGCTACTTAAAGCACTCCAGGCATTTAATTGCCCATAGTTGCCATTGCATTAGAGCAGCAACTGGATCCACCATGACAGGAGGAGAAGAACTGACTGAGAACAAGCAGCCTGGTGATACAGAATGATCTGCCATCAATGTAACATCCTAACCAAACTTCATTCTGTATTACCAAAACAAGATTTTACTTCTGAATTACTACTGGTTCTTCTGTTTTAAGGCTCATTATTTTCTTGTATGTTAACAAGACTTCATTAATATTAAGATAAGAAAGAACAACCAAGTAGTGAGGTCACCTTTGCACATATCGGGAGCCAGGTTTTACATACAGGCATCTCTGCAACCACTTCACAGTAAGCAGCTAGAGTGGATGAAGCAAGCTATAGAAAGTCAGGAAAGGTTTAATAACTTAAAATTATTAACTGAAAGTGGAAATAAAAGAATCTTGCAAAATTCGCATCTGATTACATGCCAGAGTATTCAATTTCTCTACAGTTCTGAAAATCTTTGGTCCCAGATTATCCAATTTACAAGTCATCTTTAGAATATATGACTTGCTGGTTTTCAAACTTCAGGAACTGCTATCTCCCTAAAGCAAGATCAAGACACGGTGCTGGGATACACTTAGTACAATGCATCCCAGGCAATTTATTTGCAGTTTAGCTTCCTAAAGGTGATACTGAAGGACATAAAACCTAGAGGATAGCACAGGATCTGGTTAGACCAGCTGATGTTTTATTGTTTGGCTTATTTTTCATTGTTTGAGCTATTACTTTTTTCCTCTTTTAGTTAGTTGGCAGTGGGTGAGAAGGTGACAATGACACCAACATCTTTTAGAACATAGAAAGGGTCAATTGCCATTCATTTGTGTAGTCACCATTCAAAACAAACCTCATTTCATTTCATTTGTTGTAGTACTGTAAATAGAGTGCTTAGAGACACAGTCAAGGTGAAGTCACAGTTTGCTTATGCACTTTTTTTTTGTCTTCCATAACCTAACTAAATCAACTTCAAGTAAACTAAATGCTTCAGTTAATTAATCAGTGTAACCAATTTAGCATTTTTCATTTACACCTAAGAATTCATACACTAGAAAATTCCACTCCCTTCCTTTTTTGTTAGCTGGTCTAACAAGGGATATTACTCTTCTTTCCTCTCCTGCCCCTCACTGCACAACAAGCCTGGTTTTAGCCTCTCCTATCCCATCACAGCTGCAATGCTGTTATAATTTGCTGGATGCACTTCTCAGGATGGCTAGTACATCCTGTGTCTCATGCATTCCACAACAGAAAAATTGCTAGTAATTCCAAAATTCTTAGGCACTAAGCTTTCAAACTGGCATGAGAAAATTTAGATACAATCTGGACACAAATATTGAACTTCTCATTGACCAGAACTGAAATCAACAAAACACTAGGAAAAGTTCTCTCATGTTTTCTTGGAGCTTTTTAACTGACCTTGCTCTAACCAACAAGGAGGGGCTGGTGTGGACTGTGAAGCTTAAGGCCAGCCTGGGCTGCAGAGATCACGAAATGGTGGAGTTTGAGATCCTTAGGGCAGCAAGGAGGGCACACAGCAAGCTCACTGCCCTGGACTTCAGGAAAGCAGACTCTGGCCTCATCAGGGATCTGGTAGAATACCATAGCATAAAGCTTGAGGGAAGAAGGACCCAAGAAGGCTGGTTAATATTCAAGAACTGACTCCTCCAAACTCAGGAGAGATGCATCCCAAGGAAGAGGAAATCAGGCAGAAACTGAAAGCCTGCATGGATAAACAAGTATGTCCCAGACAAACTCAAACACAAAAAGGGAGGCTAAAGAAGGTGGCAGCAAGGACAGCCTGGGAGGAATACAGAGAAATTGCCTGAGCAGAAAGGCATCAGCTTAAGAAAGCTAAAGCCCTCATAGAATTAAATCTGGCCAGAGGCAACTGTGAAGACAGAAAAAGCTTCTGTAGGTATATCAGTGATAAAAGGAAGACTAGGGAAAATGTGGACCCTCTCCAGAAGGAAATGGGAGGCCTGGCTGTTCACGACATGAAGAAGGCTGAGGTACTCAACAACTGTTCTCCCTTGGTCTTCACCAGCATGTTTTCCATAGCACCACCTGAGTCACAAAAGTCAAAGTCAGGGACTGGGAGAATGAGGGACTACTTGCTGTAGGAAAAGATCAAGTTTCAGACCATCTAAGGAATATGAAGGTACATGTCCATTAGACATGATGAGATACACCTCTGGGTCCAGGGGAAACTGGCAGATAAAGCGACTAAGCCTCTATCCATCATATTTGAGAAGTTGTGGCAGTCTAAACAAGTACCCACTGACCAGGAATGGGGAAGAATAACCCCGTTTTTAAAAAAGGGAAACAGGGAAGACCCAGAGAATTATAGGCCAGTCAGTCTCACCTTCATGCTCAGGAAAATCATGGAGCAGATCCTCCTGTAAACTGTGCTTAGGCACATGGAAAATAAGGAGGTCATTGGTGATAGCCAACACGGCTTCACCAAGACCAAATCATGCCTGACAATTATGGTGACTTTCCATGATGGGGTTACAACTGTGGTGGATGAGGGAAGAGCGTCTGAAATAATCTACCCAGACTTGTGCAAAGCACAACATCCTTGTCTCAAAACTGGAGAAACATTGATTTGACAGGTGGACTGCTCAACCGATAAGGAATTGTCTGGATGGTCACACTCAAAGAGTTGTGGTCAACAGCTCAACATCTAAGCATAGACCAGTGATGAGTGGTGTACTTCAGGGGCTGGTATCAGGACCAGCGCTGTTTAACACCTTTGTTGGTGACCTGGACAGTGGGAATGAGTGCTCCCTCAGCAGCTCACCAACAACACCAACCTGTGGGTGTGGTCAACACATTGCCACTCCAGAGGGACCTGGACAGGCTTGAAATGTGGGGCCATCTGAACCTCATGAAGTTCAACAACACCAAGTGCAAGGCTCTGCACCTGGGTGAAGGCAACCCTGAGCACCAATACAGGCTGAGCAGAGAATGGACTGAGAGCAACCCTGAGAAGAAAGACTTGAGGGTGTTGGCGGAGGAGAAGCTCAACATGATCCATCAGTGTGCACTTGGCAGCCCAGAAAACCAACTGTATTCTGGGCTGCATCAAAAACAGCATGGGCTGCAGGGCAAGGAGGGGATTCTGCCCCTCTGCTCTTGTGAGAATCACTGGGAGTGCTGCATGCAGCTGTGGGGTCTTCAACTTAACAGAATCGTGGACCTATTAGAACAGAATCAGAGGAGATCTAGAAAGATGATCCAGAGGGCTGAAACACCTCTCCTATCCTATCAGGACAGGCTGAGAGAGCTGAGGTTGTTCAACTTGGAAAAAATGAGAGCTCTGAGGAGGCCTTATTGCAGCCTCCCAGCACCTAAAGGGGGCCTACAAGAAAGATGGGCAGGGATTTTTTATAAGGGCATGTAGAGATAAGACAAGGAAGACTGGTTCTAAACTGAAAAAGAATACATTAAGATTAGATATTAGGAAGAATTCTTTATTGTGAGGTGTTGAGGCACTGGCATGGAGAAGTTGCAGATGCCTCATCCCTGGAAGTGGTGAAGGTGAGGTTGGATGGGGCTTCAAGCAACCTGATCTAGTGAAAGGTTTCCTGCCCATGGCAGGGGGAGTCAGAACTAGATGATTTTAAGGTCCCTTTCAACCCAAACCATTGCAGGATTCTGTGATGAAAGACACTGAATATTAGTCTCCTCAGCTAAATAGCAGTATCTTTGGGGCGTATCAGGTAAGCTGAAGATTTTTAGGAACATTCCGTGTTACCTTCAGGAATCTGAAAGTCATATTTCTCAGCTTTCTGCTGAGTTTATATTCCTAGCCACTAGACACAATTCTCTACTCAAATTTTTAATGCAAAGTTTGAAGTTTGTGTGACTGTAAATCAGTCACATACTGAACACATTAGCCAAAATACTGTGGCACTGAGAAGCAGAAAACATTGTATAATCACCTCTAGGTACCAATGATGCCTGTAACTATGTCAAACCATCCTCCTCACAGTTTTTAATTGCAAAATTTTATTATTATTTTAGCATTTCGTAAAGTTCAAAAGTTCACACAAATTTAAGGAAGCATTTCCCTTAAATTTTTCCCTTAAGAATCATTTTCTATTGAAGTTTATATTAAAGCTAAATATTTCATCATCCTCTAGTAGCAGGCAAATCAGCATATACTTCACAACTTCAGTTAAAGAGACAACTGCAAGTATGCTATTAAATATTCATGTATTTTGTGCAACTGAAACTGAATTATAAAAGTTGCTTTCTGACCCAAACTAAATTGGTGCTTGTTTACCTTGAAAATGCCTGGCTGTAAGTTGCGGCAATAGAGGAACTGCTTCATAAGCAGCCTGGTCCACAACACAGACAGAGATGTTCTGTTGTATCATTAGCTCTCTCAATTAAGACCATTCCAGCAGGCAGTCTCAGGATGAGCTTAATCCATGAACTATCCTGTAAAAGCTCTCATTTTGCCAGCCCTGCAAGCAGACAGCAACGGCCACCATCAAAAGAGCCAGGTTGTTTTGTGTTGGGGCAATGACAGATGCTCTTCAGCTTTATCTCACTGGAGGCAAGTCACCCTCCCAAGGGCCATTCAAGGAAAAAGACTGCAAGCAGCAGCACTTTCTCCAAAACCATTAAAAATGAAGGGCTGGCTATCATATTAAATCACTAGCTGCAGTGCTCTCTTGCAAAAAGACTTTGACAGCTGAAGAATATTTTGCATGATGTTGAGCTCGGAAACAAAGTGGAATAATATGCATGAAGAACCCCCCTGGAAATGTACTTGTGGATTCCCAAAGAAAAAAGGGAAAAAGTACATGAAGTTACTAATTTGTGTTGTTTGAAGTGCTAAGTTAAAGAACAGAATCATAAATTCAATTTGCAATTGGTATCTAATTAATTTGCGAGAAAACACTCAAGATCTTTCTGTGCATAATAGTTTAGTGAAAGTACGGTTTCATTTAATTATTCAAAATGCATCTAGCTCAAGATTTGAACAATAGAAAACATTACACAAAAGGATAAAAAGACTTTTAAAACGGAGTTCCAAAGAGGATGAAAAAAATCAACAAAAAACCCCAACAGTACTGATTAATCAGCACTTACAACAACTACTTAATCATCAACAAAAAAAGACTGTCCCAGAAGATTCTATTAAAAAAAAAAAACCAAACCAAAAAACATTACTTTTTCACTTAGAATACTGAGTGAAGAAAAAATCAGGGCGTTAAGTTCGTAGGAGCAAGCCACTTGTCAAGTTAAACCAGAGACAATGGGCAACTTGCTGGGTAACTTCACCTTTGTATCTTTAAAATTAAACATGTCAAATCATCAAAAATTGATTTTTACAAAAACTCTTTTGGAAATAATTAAAGCACTGTTTTAAGTCGCCTTCCTTTTACTGCAAAGTATTATTGATGACAAAGTTAACAATGAACACAATTCACAAACCAAATAACACAAGCAACAAAAGGTCCAAACAAGGATCAGTCTTGATGGACAGATGAAAGCATGGAGGCTGCAAGAAGGGGATGGTATTCCCAAAGTGAGTGTGACCCTTGGCCAAACCCATCAAGAGCAGATCCCTTTAAAAAAGCTCATTCATTAGCTTCCAAGGGCTAATGATTCCAGCGTCTTCCAGGAAGGCAGCTAAGAGCTTTGCCAGTCTAGTCACTGCTGGCTGGCAGTTGAAGGAAAGGATGGGAGCTGTCGGTGCTCCTTCCACAGCTTAGATCTCCTGTTCAAAGTTTTGGAGTTCAACCTGCTTCATATTAGGCAGCACAGACCAAATAAGAATCTTGCATAGATTCTAAAATATGGAAAATTAGTTTTAACAGTGGACAGAACAAAGAATACTGACCTATAATTATACCCTACTCTACCCTGGGCTTTACTGAAGACAAACTTCTCTCCATATATCAAAAATTCTGACTAAGTTTACCTTCGAAAGCTACAACTCCTGTGAAGACAAGTATCTTCCTACACTAATTTATACCAGACAGAGCTGCTTATACTGTACCACTGCTCAAATTTATACACTTCCATAGAAGGCCCAATGTATTGATTTTCATGTCTTAAAACGAATAGACTAGAAATATTTTCAGGTACTTTCATATGTTATGGACTTTTTACTGTCATAGAGAAGTAACAAAGATATTTTTACTCTGCATAACTGACAATCTACCCAGCAGAGAGCCTCTCTGGTAGACTCTTCTTGGAGACAGATAGTGATAGGCTACAGACAAGTTGCAAGAACAGAATTTCTGACTATATGTTCTGAACAAAAGTCTTACATCACAGCCAAATACTGAAGCAGGCTTTCTAGAGAAGCTATGGAATACCTGTCCTTGGAGATATTAAAAACTTACTCTGGATAGCAACACTGAACAACTTTATCTAAGCTGGTCCTGCTTTGAGGGGGGGTCTGGACTAGATGACCTCCGAAGTCCCTTCTAAGCTAAATCGTATTATGGCACGATGAAAAAAAATCGCCTTATGACTCCATGAAACTGAAAGGAGAGAGGAGTGATGGTGGTGGTGTGTCAACTGTACCACACTGTAGAGCTATACATTAACATACATGTACCAGCATATAGAAAGATGTTTGATTTTTGCCTATATAAAGAAGAGGGTGGTGGAAACCCTTATTTTTTTTTAGACAGTCTACTCTGTCTCCCCAGGGCTCTTCTGTTCCATCTCCTTGTAATCAAAATTGAGCCTTTCCAATGACAATAGTCAAAACAATCTAAAAATTTCAATCTCCACTTTCTTATAAAAAAGTCACCACTTGGCTTTTACAACAGAAGACTGACAGAGCATTTTAAAATCTCACCAAATTAACTGTACTTAATATTTTAATGATTTACAGTGGATTACCAAAAGAGTGAAAAGCCATAAAAATTCATAAAAAGTATAAATGGTATTTATAGGATGCAATGGAAGTGAAGACAGGCAACCACACAGCGGTGAGGCCAGTAGGTACACAGGGCCAGGAGACTTTTTCTTCTGCAACTGTGCATGTGAACTGAAGCACACCATAGCACTCCACCCAAAGGAGAGTCAGGGAAACACAGGGTATTTCTGATCTATTTGTTTGGCACTCCATTACACTGACAGGAGTCAATAGAAGTTGATTTGCTGCTCTTTGATTCTCCATTGGGTTAGTCCCTCAGCACTGAAGCTCTGGCCCCTTCTACTGACTAGAGAGACAGATTCTCAATCTCCTAAGAAAAAGAAAAATTTTTTGATTAGGTTAGATTTAAGGGATTCTCAGGAGGTCTCTAATCCAACCTTCTATTTAAATGATGGTTCAATACTGAATTCAAATCAAGTTGCTCAGGGTTTTGGCCAGTCAAGTCTTGAAAACCCCCAAGGACCTGGCAGAAAGTTTGCACTTTGGAGTGCAATTCTGTTGATGTATATAAAAGCTTACCAGTTAAGGATGTAAGAGAAAGGGAATACTGAAAGCAGAACTGAAACAGAATTCGGTAAATGTAAATGCCTGTGAAATTAGAAATGCAAAGGAGTCTAGCGAGTAACTGATTTTCAAAAATCCTGTCCAGTTTTTAACAATAAAGTGTTATATATTCACACTGCGTGAACACAGAGGTTTTATATATAAAAAAACAGCACAGAAAAGATTTCAATATGGACTGGCATAGAGCCACACACAGTTGGTGCCAACAGTCATGGTATCTCCTCCACTGCCTCCCAGAAGCATTGCCTAAACACTTGTGAAATGGCTTGTTGTACAAGAATAAAATTCAGCATGCAGCAATAGCCTGAGATGACACAGCAAGAGCAAAACTGCATTTGTAAAGGCCTGATAAAAGGACACTGCAGCAATCACAATGCCAGATGATGAGAGTTTAACTGTGTGCATAGAATATGAATCTCATGTTTTCTGCAGGAAAAATGAAGGTGATTTCATGTGTAAAACAACAGCAGCAGTTTTGTCCTTTGTGGAGACACACTGTTTCCAAAACCTTTATTGAGACAAGACAAAGTGATGCTGCATGGGGGACCACACCTATGTTTCTGGCGGTTTTTCTGTCCAGCAGGCTGCTATAAATACTCAGCCCGTTCCTTGTTACTGATCCTACCAGTCACACGTAAAAAGTCCCCTTCCCACCCCCATTAAAATGCTGTGGGGTGGTGTTTCTCAGGACATCACTTGGTCTGGCATAGCTGCACCAGCAAACATAAGCAGAGAAGGACCTGCCACTGGGAGGAGCTGTAGCCATACACGATTTTAAATCCTTGCCCTCCACCCGAGACTGAGAGCCTGCCAGGAGTTACCATTCCGGCAAGCCAGGTTCTGACAGAAAACCAGAGGCTGCCTGCTGCAATACACCAAACTGAACAAGCACAGAGAAGTAATTCTGTGTTCTACAAAACAGAAGTCAGACTTCTGGACATTAAAATAGTCCATCATTTGTATTCTTCTCTCTAGGTTAGTCCACAGTTTTGTCTGAAGCTACACTGTCTGAACAAAAAACAAGTAATCCAAATACAAAAAAGGTACCAGCTTCCCTGAATCCACAAGCGTGAAAATCAGTTTCTCCATAATGCTGCTTTCAACAATAGATGAAGTATTGCAAACTAAAAAAAAAAACTTTAAATCCTATTGATATTTCTCCCTTTGACCACACCTTCACTAATCAGACACCAGAAACACTTCAGTATTCACCACATTATCTGTGAATATAAGGAACAACAATGGCCAGACCCTTGGAATGGCAGCTTACAACAAAAGACTGGAAAAGATGGAGTTTAGTTAGAAGCAGTGCTTTTCTTTTTTTAGAATTTTTTGGTTAGTTGGGTTTTTTGTTTGGGGGTTTTGGGGAGGGTTTTTGGGGAGTTCGTTTTTTGTAACTGCATCTAGCATAGGAAAACTAGCAAGGTTCAGCAGGACTCCTTTCACAGCACACCCTCAGGACACAGCCACCCATCCCCTGCTGCTTTCACCTCCTCAGCCTTGGTAGCAGAAGTGCTCCCAGTCCCTACAGGATGGATAAGGACAGGCCTCAGACATGCATGGCCCTCCTGGCATCAAGGTCCCTCCTTGGCAAGATGCAAGTTACTCTCAGAGCACTGTAGCACCCAGCAGAGCCATTAACTGCCACTGGTAATGACTTTAGATGTAGCTGTATCACCACTGGCAATGCTACAAAGCCACTCTGGCTCCAATGACAAGAGTGAGGAAAGGAAAACGTCACTTTTAAAAGCAAAAAGCATGCGTGTATCAAGGAAGAAAACTAATTACTATTTGTTCTGTCTACAGCAAATACAGAGGAAAAAAATGGAACAGAGTTTAAAGAAAGGTGACACTGAGAAGAAGGGGAGGATGAAAAAGGTAGGGTGAGTCTACAGATCACAAAGTGGCAGAAGAAACTGGCTATGAAAAGCATGGACTTTCCTTCACCGGCAACTTACAAAGAGAACAAAACATTCCTTTAGGCCACAACAGTGCCAAGCAACACTACGGGCTGGGGTAAGAGTGGCTGGAAAGCTGCCCAGTGGAAAAGGACCTGGCAGTGCTGCACAACAGGCAGCCAGGGTGTGCCCAGGTGGCCAGGACAGGCATCCTGGCCCATATCAGCAACAGCATGGCCAGCAGGGCTGGGGCAGTGATTGCCCCTCTGTGCATGGTGCTGGTGAGGCCACACCTCAAATCCTGTGTTCAGTTCTGGGCCCCTCACTACAAGGACACTGAGATGCTGGAGAAGAGCATGAGAAGTTCAGAGAAGAGCAATGAAGCCGGGGAAGAGTCTGGCGCACAAGTTCTCTGAGACGTGGCTGAGGGAGCTGGGGGTGTTTAACCAGGAGAAATGGAGGCTCAGTAGGGAACTCATTGCTTTCTACAAGTACCTGAAAGGACCAAAACAAGTGGAGGTCAGTCTCTTCTGCCAAGTAACAAGCAATAAGACGAGAAATTGGCCTCAAGTTGCACCAGGGGAGGTTTAGATAGGGTATTAGGAAAAACTTCTTCCCTGAAAGAGTGGTCAGGCATTGGAATTGGCTACCCAGGGAAGTGGTGGAATTGCCATCTGTGGCAGTGTTCAAAAGGTGCATGTGGGGACATGGTTTAGTGGTGAATATGGTAGTCCTGGATTAATAGATGGACTCGATCTTGGAGGTCTTTGCCAACCTAAGTGACTCTTCTGAGAAATGCTGGTCTAAATACAGTAGATTTTCATCTTTAAAAAGTCCAAAGTCCCTTCTGCCCCTAATTTCTCTTAATGAGCACATGTGATAAGATAATAGGAAGTCAATACAATTTCTAGTGACATTTTATCCAGGACCGACTGCCACATCACAATCAGCATTTCAGTAAATACAAGAGAGGCCTTAGCAGCACAGCTGGTAGTGCTCTCTAGTGGAGATAAAGGAGGAAATGCTGCAGACTTCATAGCCATTGTGGCTTCCTGAAACAGAAAATAAGCTCATTTTACTGTATTTTAAACATACTTCACTGTAAACATAAATAATGCTATTCCAAGTTGAAGATGCAAAAGCAGAGTCAGTCCCGTCAGAACAGAGATTTCCTAAGTACCTACAAAAGATAAAGGTGGTTTTTCCCTTCATCAGTTCAGGACATTGTTTCCTATTGACTTACTTCACTATGGGCATACGACAGAAGAAAGACCAGAGAACATCACTATGCAGTATTTAAAGTGTGCTTTATTTTCCATATTCAAAAGCAATATATACTACAGGTAACTACTGCAAAGCTTAAGGTAGGTGGATGTTAAACCAGAACACGGATGGCAGAGCCCCTCTAGTGTACTCCTCTGTAACTAACATCACAGTTGACACAGAAAATTTTGCAATAAAAAACTTGCCTATCAGGAGTCAAGGAAGCTAAAAATCTTGCAAAGAACTCTGACCAACACCTGCATTTTTGAGTGCAACACTTTGTGGACAAAACAAAAAAATATCCTTACCAAATGCCACAGGCATAGGATCTCAGCTGCACATTTCTGAGATCTTCTGGCTCCCAGTCCACACGCAACGCCAAATCTTCATGGTATGCCAAAATTATTTTCTCAACAGTACAGTTACACATCTAAAGTGGAAGTGAACAAATTGTTTCAGGGTTCTGTCAAGATGAACTTGGATTCAGAGCTAAATTTTTGAGTTATTGGTGCTGCCTCTTCTTTTTTATATTGAAGGAGGGAATGAGACTGGTGAATAGCTCCTGTGTGATGAGTGAAATTTTTGATCAAAGTGGATGCTAATTATCAGAGCTGGTAACAGAATAGGGTAGGAATGCTGATATGATCTTTTCTGATTTTATATACAGCAATAGAAATTCTAAATCCCAATTAGGTCTTCAGTTCTATCTGCTCAGCCTTTAAGCTTTCAAATAAAAACTTAAAGGACATTTTCTGTGCAATCTGAATTTATTCTTCATGGTTATATAAGTTCAGTTCTACTAAACAAAACTGAACAAAAGTCAGCAACTGCTGGACCAGGAAGAAATTATTTCAGCAATTTAGCAGTAACATGAAGAAAAACAAATGGGTGCCATAACGTACATATGAAACTACAGTGAGAAAAATTTCAAGTTTACAAAGGTATAAAAATTTAAGCTATGGTCACTGTGAAAGATTAAAAGTTATCTGTGCATTTTCATCACCAACTGTCTACACAGACAATGGTAAAGTGGTATGGCAATGAATTAAACTTGTCCTATTTCAAAGATTTATGAATGCCTGTGTAGGTTTACAGTGCGGATGCGATTAGGATGGCTTTGGTGGAAACATTAAGCAAAAAACAGTCTGCACATTAATTCATGTGTTCTCTCAGCTTTCTTTAAGAAAGCTTCAACAGCACCCCTGAAGTACCTCTTTAATCAGTTGACTGAGGGAGAAGGAAGAAGAAATTTTACACAACCTCAGATCAAGACTGTCTAAACATTACTAGGCCATTAATGAAGTATTTCATGTTGATCTTTTGGTCCCATCAAGGGCTCATTCTCCTAGAATCTGTCTGAAACTACCCCAGTGACAACTCGTTTGTAAAATTTTTCTTTTTGTTGTAAATTTTTATTTTTCTTTTAATTATTTATAAACATTGGAATACCCAGCTTTTCAGGATGCAACAGTTCCCATGAGGAATTCATAACAATCCCAAATGGTTCCAACACAACGAATCAAGGACTCACACAATAATTCTCTTTTGCCATTGGAAGAGACAGTAAACACAAACGGTGAGGCATTTCTTCAGTGCTGCCTTCAGAGACACAGGCTCACCTCTCCTGGTAGGGGTAATCAATGCAACATTATCTTCTATCAGACTAAAGAAAAACTACTGCAGAGGGAAATTATTATTACTGACCTTGTACATCATTCCTTTAATGGCTTACAAACTATTAAATTAACAAAAAGTTAGACAAACTTCTCTCTGTTATTGTTCTAAGGCAGTACTCTCCATGCCTGTTTTCAGACCAGGATTTACCAAGAAAACTCACAGAGCAACACAGATGCAGATATATGCAGAAAGGCTGCTAAATTTACAGCAATGGGAATCTGCAATACCAAAAGAGATAAGGTGCCAAGTATTCTACTGAAACAGCTGGAGAACATAGCAATCAGTCTCTGATAGTAAGGAGGGTTTGCAATTTTATTTTCTACTCAGTTTAGTTTGCATAAGATTAAAGAGCGGCGTGTCAAAGCAACTCCTAACAGTCCCTAAGGTCTTTCAAATTCTTTGAACAATCTAATTTTAGGACCAGGTATGGAAAATTAGTGATTCTGTTTATTTACCTTGTACCAGCAGCCAGAATAAATTTTGCCAAAACAACTTTTGCTTTCTAGCAAGTATAACATCACTGAAGCAGATAAACATCAAAAAATTCCTCAGCACAGTCTCGGATAAGAGTTTCTACCAAAGGCATCTAACATTTTTTTCTATATTCATATGGATGTGTAAGATGAAAAAATTGCGAGAGACATAAATAGAGTAAGCACTCTGGTCTACAGCACCATATCTGCCACTTTATTGTATACTCAGAATTCAGGGGACTACTTTGAAGCAGTTGGTCCATTCATATATACATATGAAAACATATATACATAAAATTTCTCACATATGTAAACTCAGCTGATCCAGGCCTTCATTATTTTAAGAGTGAACTACCACAAGGTACAGGACAGACAGGCAGCTCTTGAGACAATCTTGAAACTATTCTCAGTGAAAATATGTCTCAGGTTCTCAGTAACTTGCATATAGCCACCCAGCGTTTTGTGTCACACTCTAGTAAATGGAGATATTCAAATTAACAGTTAAATCTGTGTCCGTATCCAGACTCATATGCAGTATTGTTAAGCCCTCCTACAAGATCTTTCAGTTCTGTGGCTATCTAAATATTTCCATTATATTAGTATTTAAACAGGAAAATAAATGTTGTATTTATTACATGTATCATCCTATCTTAACTGGTTAAAACTCAATTCTTTATAGTCCATGCCAATGACTAACAATAGTTCAAGGTAAGATATTATCAGTATAATACTAAACTCCAATCTCACAAAAAAAACCTAAACCAAAAATAACTAAAAAAAAAAAAA
>VZRF01012572.1:1275457-1297812 GCA_013396875.1 Vireo altiloquus
AAAAAAAAAAGAAAAAAAGAAAAAAGAAAGCATTACCCCAAGTGCTAGCAAAGCCAGCAAGTCTAAACTAAAAAAAAAAAAAAACAAACTCTAAAGAAGACACCAGGCACCTTTTAAAATAAGAACTTTATCAGTAACTTTATACATTTCCCACAACCAAGACCGTATTACCATTTCTAGCTTAGCTATCAACTCAAGTTTGGCCCATGACATAACATTCTAACTACTAAGAAAGAATAATGGAAGCATTTATTAGAAAAGGAAGGGCTGCTTGCTTTATACTTCCCACTTGTTTGCTAACAAAACACTCTGCCTGACTTTATAAAATAGCAGCAGTCAGAATGAACAAACAGAAAAGAATTAAAACCTAAATGGGATACAGTACTCTCCTCCAGTAAGCACCACTTCAATAGCAAAGCATAAAAAGGGTAAAAATGAAACTGACTTTAAATTGACCAATCTTGTTAAAAAAAAAAAAAAAGACTGTCTTTGCTAAAAGAATTCTGTTTTAACAATCTGAGGAATATTTCCTTCCAAAAATCGGGATGTGCTTTATACCAATTCCCAAAACTGAAATAAAGGAAAAAAGCCAATCCTGTCTAATGGTATACTGCATGCTAGACCCTCCTGCTGCCTGCTGTTTAAATTAGTGTGACAGTTTTCAAAGAGCTGCAAACCCCTCACTCTGAAGACACAATACATAAACCAGGTGATGAGCACCAGAAGCAGGTTCAGGTGCTCCAGACACCAGTGTCCACCAAGGCGAGATTCCTGTAGTTCTGCTTCTGCTCATTTTCAGGGACTGTAATTCTACACAAAGCAGAAGGATCCCATTCCTTCATGCAGTGGTAACAGGAGCATCTGTAACATACACTATTTTTAGAAGCAACCAGTCTACTGCCAGCTGAGAGGAATGAGGAGCTGGAGACCAGGACACCGATCTGCCTGCTGGCTGCTGCTGTATCTGACCCAGGGGATGTGCCAAGCTCCCCCTGCCCTTCACTAATAACTTCAACATGGAACCAACTGAGAAACTTGCTAGAGCCATTTTTTCATGTCTCCTCAACTTGCTTCAAGATCTCCTGGACACTCACGACAATTTTTGCACACTTCCAGTCCCAGGCAGCCAATGGGTTTGTGGATTACACTCTGGGGATGTCTGCAGGCTTCTCTTTGCAGCTCACAGGCTCAAGTATTTTGTAGACAACTCAAGGCTTTGGTTGCATCACATGATGGCAGGTGCCAAAACCACAATTTACCTCTCTAATTCATACACACATTCTTAATCCCCTTCAAAACTTCTAAACTTTCTTCCAATTATTTTGACCCACAGGAAGATATGTGTATCTGAGCACCAAATGATTTCCAGGTTTTTATATCTTGTAAGATCTCAATATCATTATTCTGGAAATTGCAGTAAAGCATTAGTTCATTAAATTATAACTCTAGCACAAGAAATTTTCAAGCATTAAAAAATCAGAATGTCTTCTTGGCTGTTCTGTGAAATTCATTTCAGACAGAGGAAACCAGCACTATTTAAAAAAAAAGGCATAAATGGGCCATCCTACAGATCCAGATAAGGCACATCCCATACTCAAAACAAGTCCTAACATCTCCTCTCAGAAAATCAAGCATTTTGGTAAAGTTTTTACAGAATACCATGAAACTTTAAGTGTATGTCTCAAACACTGAGAAAGGCAAACACAGAGCCATTCAAGAGCTCCATTTATTTTTAGCTTAACTGTTTCCCATAGGGCACTATAGAGACATTTTTTTTCTTCTCTCTGCCTTCAACCCCTCAAATAAATCTCCTTTATTGGATTATGGATTAATGCAGTAACTATAGCAGTAAGCTGTTTCCATGAGAGGGAGAAAACATAAGATGTGTACCATTAAGCAGAGTAACATCTCACTTGGAAATTGTGGGTCTGTCTCGGATATTGCATTCATGAAGTGAGATGTTTCATTAAATATATTTTGAACAACATCAATAGCATAGAAATTTAGCACTTGCTAACAGTCCTGCAAACACTTTATTAATATAACTACATATTTCTTTAAAGCATCTAATGTCCAGTAAATCTACTAGCAATTAATTTTAAGTCACTGCTCCCATTAAACAATTAATAGCTATATGTATGTTGAAGAACACATTATTTTAAGATTATTATGTAAATTACAGGCTGCCCTTTTAATGCAGAATGGTGAACTATTGATGAGGCTTCTTTTTCACAAAGAAATTAAACTGTACTATTATACTGGCATCACAAACTGTGATTCCCTCAAACAAACACACAGAACAGCTTTTAACCAAAGACCTCAAAACATTTAACAGATGTATACTCTCATTTAACAGGTATGATGCATAAAATGGAATAGTATGTTCCTGAATAACAGAATTTCAGACAAAATCAGTGGCAGAAGCTAGGAATAGAATCCCAGTTCTTCCAACTATCATGCCACTGCTCTGTCTGCATTTCCCCCTCCAAAAGACTGATGAGAAAGGCAGCTACGTGAGTTAAAAATAACCTCTGATTAACAAGGCAGAAGCCCTATGAAAACCAAACGAGCCAGACTGTCACTCAAGGCTGAACTAGAACCTAATCTGGAGAAACAGGACATTTTAAGACCAGGTTAATGTTTTGCTCAAATTAAATGAAACTGAGTTTTCTAAGACTAAGCAATTTTTGTCCAGTGAAGTATTAGAAGCTCTCACCTATAAAGCTCTTCTATTAGTCACTGATACAGTTGAACAGACTACGTACAGAAAACCTCCAGATTTCAAAAGGACAGAGAATAGCTTCAAAACAACTTCAAGCTGAGAATATGAGTTCTGATTTCATCTCGGCTATGTAAATTAATATGAGGAAGCTGAAAACTTGTGAAATGGGAGATTTTTCTAGGAAGATGGCAAAAGTTTAAAAAGCCTTTGTCTTTTGAGAACGGCAGAACAGACAACTACTATTTACATTCTACTATTCACTACTGAAGATTTAAAGGAGTAGGAAAATTCATGCAATTTCATGAAACCGCTTTTTCGAGGCCAGGACAGTCTATATAATCCCATACTTAAAGACACGGATTTGTCTTCTGAATGTTCCTTTAGGCCCACCTTGGTTAAACTCCAGCTACCCATTTTCTCCTGATACCTTGCTTACCTAAAAGAATAGAGTGGTTAGGTCTCTTCTCATATGGAGATGTGTGTTCACTTGGGCACTTAGCAGCTATTTGCTTTCCCTCCCTTTACTCCCATAACAACATTTGGTGACCCGTATTGAATATGTTTCATTCTGGTGTGTGAATATGTAAGACCCAAAGATTTTGTTGATTTTAGTGGGGAGGAGAACAAGTATTTACCATAGGATGGTGAAGATTCATTGGCAAGCTTTGTATTTGTTACTCTGCAAGGCCTGGTACTATTTGATGCAAATTCACCTAAAAAAAAGTTTGGCTCTGATCATGAATTTGATAGTAGGGGATTATTAGAAAGCTACGAAAAAGTCCTGAAATTTCTTCCACATACAATTTCCCACTATAGCTGGCAATGTTCAATCATTTTCTGTATACATTCCAAGCCACAATACTAAGCCACCATAGTGATTTTTCTTATTGTATTGCAGCCAATTCAGGCTTGATAGCCAAAAATTTTACTGTTTCTCTTGAGGAATAGTGTTCTGAGGTATACGCTTTGAAAGAGGAGTATCAAATGCACTCTCCTTACTGCAGGTGCAGTGATATCTAAGAGCTATACAGAACATATTTAATTGTATGTTGCAGATAGCTGCTGGTTTTAAAACAAACAGATGTCTGTTGTATATTCTTTATTCAATATATGCAGTTTGTGGGCTGCCAGTCGATATTGAGATGGATGTTTAGGAAGTTGATATTGATGAAGAAATGTATAATGAAAAAGCAAACTGCAGCACAGTTCTAGACAGCTAAAAGTCTTCAATTTGTTTTATTGCTTTACCTTTACTTAAACTATCTTTCCAAGGAAAACAGCACTAGAATTGCCAGTTTTCTTTTACATGTACAGCTGGCATCAATTGCTATCATGTACTCCAGTTACAGATGGGTGTGCAGTCATAACATCAACACAGCTTAAAAACCAGTTCCCCAACAGTGGGCTGTTAAAACACAAGTTTCCATATAGTAGTATGAAGGGTTAAAATGTATTATTTGAAGCCCCACAATCTCTTCAATTCCAACATTCATAAGGATACTTCGGACATAAAGAACTTAGAAATATGAATTGTGTTTAGTCAACTGCTGCCACGCTGACAACTCTTATAGTACTTTTATAGTAACTGCTATACAGTCAAAACCCTTGGTTAGCTCAATTGATTCTAAACAATACTGAGGACATAAGCCACCTTCAAAATTTACACATTGGGAAACTGAGGTACAGATTCATTAGCAAGCACAGAATTGCTGAGGAACATCTTTGAGTATGTGTCAGACGGGGGTGCCAACACAACCTTTGGAAGGGGCTGCTCCTTTAAAAATCAGGGCTGACTCAACTAATTTTTATTGAGTTTATAATATTTATTTATCAACTAATTTTCCATCACAAAGGAAAACCAAATATTTTGAAGAGGTATAAAACTACTTCAACAACATTAAAATATAAAATAAGGGTGGGAGGGTAGAACTGGACAAGCAAAAGGGTAGAGGAAAAAACCTGCAGCCAAAAGGGGACACGGAGCTATCACTAAGACTGCGCTAGAGGGCAAAACAAACCTCCAAGCACATGCCGACAGACCAGAGAGAAAGAGGAAAAGTAGAGAAAACAGTAACCAGAAGAGACAGGCGAGAGGAAACCGCATACAGTGCAATCAAATATCCTACTCAGCTCCTCATAGGAAGGGGAAATGTAAAAATTTTCTTTTTTTCCACTCTAAGTTTTCTCCATGCAAATTTTACATTAATGACATTTTGATGATATAGGATTAAGAAAACTAAGGAAAGTCCAAAGGTACTTCCTCTAAATAGCACTGTCGAGCTATAGTTGATAACCAGAGTATGATGGTAACTCAGGTCTGCTCTGAACAGGATCAGCAATGCACAGTCTGAACACAAGCTCGGTGCGGCTGCCTCTCCTCAACATGTTCTTATGCAAGCCCACCCAATCTCATTCCTAACCTCAGAAGCAAGTTTATAGCAACAATTGTCTCAAAAATGAAATCTGGATAAATTTATGCATGGACAGTTTCACTGCTTGTCACAGTTTTTCCCAAACTGTTGCAGTGAAAATTTGCTTATCCTGAGGAAATAGAAGCATATCAGGATACAAAACTGCTCCATGAGAATAACAGTAATTCAAAGACTTTATTTGTATTACAAGTAGAGTTACCACTATAAACTAGACCAAAGAACTATAACCACCAAGCATACAACACAATACCTACGACAAAACTCAAAGTGTAACTAAAGTGCAAAGCATATTCGAGCAGCCGCTCCCACCAAATGACAAGTGCAAATCTGCAAACCAGAAACCCACCAGCTACAGAACATCCATGCTGTGCTGTACTGCCCCATCCTTAATAAAGAAGTATTTGCAGAGAAGGATACATCGGTTTCACACAGTGTTTTCATTAGAGATAAAGCCCCTAATCCTTTTAATCATGATTATAACTTCATGTGTTATATAATGTAAATACATTTGGCAAATCTATCTGAATCTGCCACTTCAACTGCAACACTATTATTCTAGCTATAGGAAGATGCTCATTTTTAACAAGCAATATGATACGTTTTTAAAGCAAGATGATAACTACAAAAATTACTTCAATGTCATCCCACCTGATATAGCAACCTTTCATTACACAGACATCAACTCCGAGAGCTAATTATTATCATTAAAAAAATTCATCTACAGCATCTAACAAATTTCTTCTGTGTCTTAAGCATACAGCCAGAAGGGGAAAAAAAGCTATTTGCATTTGAATAAATTTTTAGGAACTAATTCAAGAAATAAAATATAGTCACATTCAGCCACAGGTTATGGTCAAGTCATATGTACTAATCACTTAATAAAACAAGTCAGACAATCAACAGTAAAACCAGAAATTTTTTGAAGACTAATACACTTTCAGAACTGAATGAGTACACACTTAATATGCTTCCTTACAGCTACAACATAAATACCTTCTTTCTTTACATACAGGTTCCATGAAAAACAGCCTTCAGAAAGTCAGTCCTGTCTTTTCTTGTTTCAGGTGGTTCACTATACTGAGCCACCTAGCAAGAAAAGTAACAGAGAGGTACATGGTCCCTTGATTTTTACGTTGCTGAACTCAAGACACAGCACTGCATTGCTCTTTTCCCTGCACACTTTCCTTCTTCACAAAAAACTTTTTATTGTGCTTTAACAGAAGGTCAATGGCTATCACTTCTCTACTCCAGCACAATGGTGAATTGAAACAAGAACCCATAGCTGTTTAGACCGACAAAGCAACCAGTATGTCTAAGCCAATAAAGCGATTTGTTCATTAAAGCTACTAATAAAGCAACCTTTTGTTAGTCTATGAAACATCAGAAACCTCATAGAATGCATTTAACTATGCTTTCCTAAAAATCACCAAATCAAAAGTTCTAAAATCTGTAACTTCTCCACTTCCTTAAACTGACAGTAAAATACCTTCATGCTGACTTTTCAAAACACAGCAAGCGCGGTGCGAACTTTCCTGCTTATTCATCAACAGAAACGTTTAGGGCTTTTGGGGAAGAGATCCCCCCTGATAAGAGCTCAAATTCATCATATTAATGGCTTATGTAAAGCTCCCCATGTACACAGTGACCACCACAATATACACAACAAGAACAAAATCATTCTGTGGGTGTACTCGGTTTGGACCCAAAGATTCACTTGGATTTGACAAAAAAAATGAGAAGAGCTGTAGTGAGCAAAGATCAAAAATGCTGTTAGCGCTTGCGTCCATTGCTTTCAACTAAACTGAATCAAAGTCTGAACCTGAGTCCCCAGCACTCACTGTTGCTATGTGAGGGGGTTTGTAAGTATTCTAAATAATCAGCACTAACATGACAATGGCCACAAACATCCTCCAAGCAACATCAGTATTTTTGCCCTGACTTCAGCTGCACAATACCAGTAATCCTTTAAAGCATTCAAATGAGGTCTCCTCCCTTATTTACAATTTCTAAATTGCTTCATTAACAGGTAGCTCCATTATTATGTGATTAGAGACTGGGCCACCAAAAAGGAAGAAGAAAAAACCAGCAGTTTTCCATCTAACTACCATCAGCTAGACAAAAAAAGCCAGGCAGGTATTTCCTCCAAACCTCTATATTTAGAACCTGTGCAGGGCAATTTTACCAGCAGCAATATATAAGTATCGAAGCTGCATAATGTGTTAACACAGGAAATAAAGCAAAACAGTGTGTGAGGGGAGAAAGTATATATACTTTTACTCATATTTAACAGTGAAACACCCCTTTTCCTAGAAACAATCTGAAGCCGTTCTTTTGCTGCCATTTCTCATCTTCATCTTTTCATCAAGCACAGTGCAACTACTGGATTTTTTTAATATGCACAACAACCCAAGCAATAAAAGCAAGTTTCATCCTTACTACTGCAACTTCTCCAGAACAAGATTCCCATTTGTTACACTGGATATAGCATTTGAATTCTCATACAGTGTTCCTGTAACAGAATGACAGTAAAATATTTGTCCCCACTCAGAGATATTTACAATAACCCAAAGTTCTATCCCTTGCTATTCAGAAAAAAAATAATCTTTATTTATAAAATAAACAAGTCTACTATCTAGGACAGCGATAGCATCCTTCCCTCTACATTGTGACTCTCACTATCAAGCCATGAGATTATATCCTCCTTCTGGAATTAAGCGCTTATTCTAACAATAACACTTCAATAGCATGCGAAACTTTTCAATTAAATAGTTGTCAAGCAGTCTGATAAGGCACAGAAAAACAACTGATAGCTGAAACAAGTCACAACAAGTTTTGCAGACTTCCTAGTTCCTGCCAAATAAAGAGTTAATCAGTGAGTAGTCAAAAGGCAAACAAATGACTGTTAACATTCATAGCAAAAAGAGAGATAATTTTATTTAATTGTAAAGTTTTGACCATCTTCTAGGGTTTTCACTTAAAGCTTTTTTGGACTTTGGAGCCTTTTACCTACTATTGCACCACTGATGTGCTGACAAAGAAAATAGCAGGACAATAACTATTGCAAAGACACTCATTCTAAAGAGAGTTACACAATGCTTTTCTTACGCCCTCTTCAAGAGAGGATACACGAGTGTCAAACAGCAATTAAAAATAAGTTTAAACTTAATACTTTCCTATTTAAGTTCTAAAGTCACACTTTGATAATTCTGCCTGCCCAAACCTGATCAGGTCTTCCAACAGTTCTACAGTCTAATATTCATTTAGGCTAAGAAGATTTATACTAGAATCAATCAAGAATGCAACACAATGCCTGGTATTTGTGATCAACTGCACTTTTCAGTTTGCTTAACTTCCAAAATTAATCCTCTCCTTCAGTTCAATTCTACTCCTCTCACAGTACAAAGTCAATGGAATTTATGTTCCTAAATGACTTAAGTGTACTTGAAAAGTCCCACTCTTCTGAGATTAACTTCTTGCTCTTACAAGTAAATAAACAGAAGCTTAGACTAAGATTTTTTTATCAATGGAAAACTTTTATCAAATGGAATAGTAGTTCTTTTCTGAGGCAACAAAAGTACATGACTAAGAAGTTTGATAAATTTACACTTGTAGCTACTGATTAGCTACAGTTTGTACTTAGCTGTTTGTAGCAGTAAACGTTTTGCAGGTGCATAGCTTTCTACAAGTATTCTTACGAACAATTCTAAGTGTATATTCCAGTGACTGCAGGATCAGACCTGGACTTCATTTATCTTATCTTCACCTGTATTCCAGAAGAACTAATATGATAACCCATCACTAGAGGCAACAGAAAATTAAACCCTGAGTTAAAATGCTTCACAAGTACCTTTAGATTTTTCCTCCATGATAGCAATCAATTTAACACTAAAAAAAACTTTAAAAAATTTTAAAAGCCTACAATTATTCAAATAACTTAGATAACTTAAATAATAACTAGTATTTTAAACAAACACTCTAAGTTACATGCCTTTGACACCTTAAGACCTCAAGCTGTAGCTTGCAGAACCCTTCTATATACTTGTATAATATTATTTTATTTATAGGAGTGTTTAAGAAATAGACTCCCCAATCTATTCTTATAGATTCTTATTCCTAAACACAATCTACTCTTATAGATCTCCTACAAATCACCCAGTTCAATAAAGGCTTTAGAGGCATACAGAAAACCAATAAGGATTAAATTTACTTTTCTTCACAAAAGTACTCACATGGCATGATAATAAAATCGAAGGTCACAATGCACTCTCAAAAACACGGTCTAAAAGAAAATTTCAATTACAAGAGCTGAATTTTTGTTTGCTCTGCCTGCTTGCAACAGTTGTAATGCTAACATGGGAAACTTCCTATTTATCATTTCAGATAGATCCTAGAGTTTCTTTATTTCTTCATGATCCATAACATCAGTAGACTGAAACTTCAGATTTGCTAAGCTGATGTTCTAACCACATTCAAAGATGACCACAGGAACAACTACCCAGGAATTGCCATTTCCTAGAGAGACAAATGAGAGTTCCTCATCCTTACTCTAGTATCCACCATTTGCACAGGGTTAGGCAACTCTTCAGCAAACATCCCCCCAGTATAGCCTAAACTTCAGCTGCAATTGCCATTCGTAGGGCTGACTTCAGTGATGAAACACCAGTAAGCACTGGTACCCAAACAGCACCTCCACATTTCTACAACAAAAATCGTAGTTAAGCATCTGTCATCTTACAGTGGTGAGCTCATACAGCAGAAACCACCTAAATATAGAACTGGGACCTGAAAAAAGGGTCTCTTTAGGAACAAAGATCCCCATTTCAAGGGACTACGCCAGAGGCAAGTGACATGAAAGGCAAAGAATAGGAGTTGTTCATTGCCCCCTGCAACAAAAACACTCCTCCCAGCAGCTAAGGAAGCTGGGAGGAGCCACCTTCAAAACATGAGTGATTCTTCAGGCAACAGTCAGCAGATCCGTGGGATTTGTTGCAAAAGGATGCAATGGAGATGAAAAATTTATAAGGGTTCAAGAAGAAATTGTACAAGTTCTCAGAAGAGAAATCATTCAAGAATTTCTGAATAAACAGAAATAACCTCTGGCTCAGAGATTCCATAAACTGAAAGTAGCCGGAGAACAAGCACAAAATGAAAAGCATCTAAAATTTATCTTGTTCTCAATGTTCCCCACGCATCCACTTACACTTTTTTTTTTTGAGACGGGTCATGTGAAGAATTAGGGAACTTCTGGTTCAGGTTTTCTCTTTGATGGCTATCAGACAAAGGATACTAGGCTAGAAAGAACACCAGTTCTGCCAGTGTGATCCAGTGGGCCAATTCTTCTAGAATACATTTAAAACTATTTATTAAACACAACTTAAAACAGAACATTTCAATTAAAATATAGAAAAAGTATTTTGATTTTTGGACACTTCTCCCAAAACTGTCATCTTGATAAAATATATTACTCTCAAATGTTTTAACGAGATTCACCTTTCTATTAAAATATTAGTTACGAAATCATATCTCTACTGGAATAACATTACTGATTATTCTCCACTAAAACAGCTACAGCAGTTTCATGGCTTTCCCTCCTAGACACTGTGTCTGTGCAAGCACTTACTAGGCAAAAGAATGGTTCTACTACTGAACAGTTCCAGCTACCATTTTACTCCCGAGAAAAGCTAAATTACTTACTTCGGGTTTATTTGAAGGTTGTTTTCCTTCCTGAAAACTGATACAAAAAAAGAAAAAACAAACAGATGTAAGAACATGTCACAGGCATCAGCCTGTTCACTAATTAGGGAGACCTCTATAGCCTGTTTGCTCCCTTTCCACTGCACGTCTCCCAGTGCTTCTGCCATCCGAATTCAAGGTCTCCTAGACACTCCATTCAAAGTCTAAGAAAGACTACTTGAGCACTCAAGTTTCTCAGCTGCCACCACTCCACTACACCATTTGAGGAGTAGAACAGAGCTAATAAACCTAAACCATCAACACCTCAGTTGGAGAAGACACAGTACCGTAGCATTTTCTCTTTTTATCAGCAGAAATCAGAACTAAGTGATTCCACAGGAACAAGGAAAATATATATTTAGAAATAACAAAAAATTATATTCACCTCCTACTAAAAATACCTAGCATTAGAATGTGAGAAAACATAGCACTTACCGACATTTGAAAGAGTCAGTAAATATGATTTAACGTTTTACAAACAAATAAGCCTTTCACGCATAGCAAGCTAGCTGAAACAATTGTTTGGAGAATACGATTGTAAAGTATATGCAGGTTGATATCAGAGAATTTACACAGCTTGGTTTCTGGAAAGGAAACTATGCTTTTTTAGGCTCGTAGAGTTTTATAATAACAACAGTGAACTAAGGAAAAATTGCTGAAAAGAAGATTTTCAAAAGGCCTCACTCAAAGTCTCAAGAGATCATTAAGTAAAATTAATATTGGTGTTAGGGGAAAACACTTGTGGTTTAGATGCCAGCAATAAAGCAACAAAAGAAAAAGCAGTAAGTGGTCTGTTAATTTGCAGAAAAGGGTTAACAGCAGAAGGCCACAGTTCTCCACTAGAACTGTAACACATATTTCCTAATGGTCCAGAAAGTAAAAAGTGGCAAAAGTCATTCACACCAAAGCTATTAAGGTTAAGATAAGAGAAGGAACCTTGAGAATTCCATGTAGTCTAACCAAGTTAGATAAAATGGGAAATACACAACAGACAAAATAATCAACAAGGTATTGTGTGTCCAGGTGAGTATTTTACTCACCAACTTCCGGGATATTAACAACAAATTCAGGAAGAAACATGTTGACTCTTGATAGTCCATAGAACAATATACAGTTAAAAAAAACCAACCAAACAAACAATTAGGATGTGTATTAAATATTTTAGAGAATATTACAATTGGTACATTATAAACTGATTATAGCATTTTAAATAGACACTCTGTAATTATATAGCACTCCTGGGAAGCATACTGTAAAAATGATTTGAAATATAGGTAACTAAAAGTTAAAAAAGGCGAAATTTGATAACAGGCATCTGTTTTAAAGGGGAAGCCAAAAATTATCAGAAATTTTGGGTATGTTGATTGTAACTGAGAGATGCAGAATAATACAGAGGACAAGGTATAGGAAAAAAAAAACACCAAGAACTTTAACTGGATTTTTATAACACAAAGAATATATTTGACTAAATTGGGGTTAAAGCATCACAAAGAACATGAAAAACAGCTGTGAACTACTTGAAGCTTTATACACGAAACTTTTCAGCGGCACAATACACCTTTCCAAAAAGTGATTCTGAAAAGAAAGAAAGATACACATGCCTTCTAATGAAATCCTACTGCTTTTCCGGAGATGGCAACTGATAGGCAGAGAGAATACAACAAAAGTTAAACTCTCAGCTCTACAATCAGTAGAATTATTGAACGCAAATGATTTTCTCTCTTTGGCAGCTGCAACCAAGCATACACATAGCACTGTAACCATCTCAGCACATACTGCCTTCACCCCAGCTAGCAGGTAGGTTATATGGGGAGTAGCGCAATATTCAGGCTGCAGGATCAGACGTATTGTGATAAGGGAGGTCACAGGAGATAATAGGACAGTAATCAGGGCTGTTACTCCAGTGATGGGATACAGCAACAGATAGAGGACACAAATCCACAGGAAACTAGGTTCTGTTAGCTCTGCTGCTCGCAGAACAATTTGTTTCCCTTGTGTTCTACAGATTTGAATACTAATATTTTTGTACATTGCAGCTTTGATCACTGTGTTAAATGTAGCTCTGCTGAATAAAAGGATTCGTTTGTCCAGAGTGGCATGCCTATGACTGTGATATGAAGAGAACTCGAGGAAAAAACCTTTGAAGATCAAGCACATGCTCTATTTTATAGGCTGAATTGGCAGTAGTAGCTGAAGGTGGTTTATATCAAGCATATAGTTTAAAGCATGATACATAATACTTCTGCAGTTCAGTATAAGGATTGTAAACATTTTTAGATTACTTCAGTTTGTCTTGCCATTAAAAGGGGCAATACCACTCTCTCCTTACTGAAAAGGCTAAGAAGTCAGGCAGCAATAGCACTCACATTGGATCACAGGCAGCTGGGTTTGAGAAGTGGATAGTATAACTACAAAAATGAGGAAGGGACAAGGGGAACAAGATCAATCCTTTTGGTTATCGCACATACTCAACTGGTTTCAGCAGATCATCAAATCACAACCATGAGGTTTCAGGGCACAGTTAAGCTGATCTAATGGCCAGCCAGTGCCCAAAGGATTCACTGCCAGCTGTGCATCCCCTGAGCCAGCTCTAAAGCACATTCCAAGTCACACTGAGCCAACTCAATTTGATTTTTAGTTCCCTACTCACGTCAATTCAGAGAACTAAAATGATAGAAAACCAATAGCACAAAATTAATTCAAATAGTCTTGACAAAAAGTTAGATTAAACCAATACCAAGTGCAGAAAGAGATATGGGTAGAAGCTGTTCGGAGCCATTCCTTTCAGCAGCAACTAAGCAGCTCAAATACAATATGAAATGACAACCCCATAAAGGACAAGTGACTATAACATTTCAACCTTTGTGAGGTTTGAAATTATTTTATGAAGGAAGGATAAAATCCTTAATAATAAGTTTCTCCTTTTTAATCTTTGCTAGGTTGTGCCTAACCTACGCAATCAATTTTGTTCCCACCACACTGCAGTGTAAACAAACAATAGGAATGAGAAGGACCAAAACGTTAACATTTCTTTTGTGCCACTAAACAAGCTTTTGTTTTTCCAGTCATTCCCAGCACCCTTTTGAAAGGTTCCCACAGCCCGTGTAAACAACCACAAGCTGAGTGGGATGACTGTATGTACCTCCTACACAGGCAGGCAGCAACCACAGCATGCAGCTCCCCACACT
The DNA here is from genome assembly GCA_013396875.1 of Vireo altiloquus. Classification (NCBI taxonomy): domain Eukaryota; kingdom Metazoa; phylum Chordata; class Aves; order Passeriformes; family Vireonidae; genus Vireo; species Vireo altiloquus. The sequence continues at coordinate 1,289,533 of VZRF01012572.1, forward strand.
AGACAGCCACACATCCACCCCATGACAGGGGACACCACCCACCTCTACCCTTCAAACAACACTCCTGCCTGTGCTCCTGAGTCACACTGAGTACTATACAGTGCTCCCACCAGGCCAAACGTCAGTAATGGTGGAGGTGAAGTTTTACCCTTAGTCATTTCACTATCAGCTCACTTATTTTCTGTAGCATATCAGGAATTATTTGATTTCAAAAAAAATTAAAAAAAAAAAATAAAGCAGAACAGTGTTCAAAGCACAAATAACAACAGATTCACCATGGCAATAAGCTATAAAGCTGGGACTACAGTACAAAACCTGAAATCATAGAATCAAAGAATGGTTTGGGTTGGAAGGGACCTTAAAAGTCTTATAACTCCAACCCTTTTGCCATGGGCAGGGACACCTTCCCCTATACCAGGTTCTTCAAAGCCCCATTCAGCCTGACCTTGAAGATAAGATGAAAACACAGGACATCCTGGAAACAAATTAAATGTAACTCTGCATGTCCAAGTTGTTCTGCTACAGCAAGCCATGTCTAAGAACTGCCCTGGTTGTAGTGCACTCAGGTATGTAAAACTTTCAAATTTAAGTTAAACATCTGGACAACCTAAGGAAGCAGCCATTATGGAGATAATCAGAGTTATTAACAGAAACACTTCTGTTTCATTATAATATATAATATTATAATTATTTAAAATGTAAAGCTCAGCCACCTGTGTACTAGAGCCCACCTAAGATACTATTAGTAGGACCTCTTTCACACATATAATCACTCCCCTGAAGACATAAAAAGTCAAAATATAGAATTACTACCATGTTACTAAGGGGCTACCAAAGCCTGCATGCTACTCTTGAAATGTTTCACGAACATCAAGTGGCTGTTCAGGGCCATCTATCACACAGTTGGTCATGGGGAGCAAGTGCAGGGCAACACAAAGTCCAGCAAGCTGGAAGTCAAGCAGTGACCAAGTCTAGCTCTTGGTCAGACCACAGACAGCAAGGTCAGAATCCACCTGCTACCACAGATAACACACCATGAAAATGGAGGGATATAACTGGCCCCTTCCAGAGGCTTGTCATAAAGGTTGTGTCTGCCCTATCTTGGCTACACAGACAAGTCTGAATGCGAGTCACGTGGAGGAAGCATAGTAGGTTGAATCGTTGTCTCCCTCCCCCTCAACTCTTGCAGCTAAGAGTAAGTTAGGAGAAAAGCAATTCCCAAACACTGTGCCCCAAAAAAACGGATTATTCCAAATTCATTCTTGCCGAAAGAAAGAATAGGGCCTGCTATTTAGGCATGTGGAGAAAGAAACAGTGTCAAAAGTTTCCTGGTTCCTTTAAAAAAAGGATAAAACCATTGAAAACCACAGTAACTTTGCCTTAGCATGATTTAAAGTATGCTGAAGATGCCCTCAAGATCCATAAAAACTGTCACTATTGTACTCTGTAGTAAAGAAAAAAAAGAGTTACCTGTCATTGCAGTGATCCACCCACTCAGAGAAATGCCACAGATCTGCAGAAATACTCATCAGCTCTGGCAACAGCAGATGAAACTGCCACAGCAGAACTCGGAAACAAACGTTAAAAATAACTTAGACAAGGGTATCTCCAGGATCACAGTTTCAGGGCCCTTTTCTTGTGTTAGATCATCTCTTGCTTTGAGTATCATTGCATGAATTAAAACAAAATGACAAGTAATAATAGCAAGAAAAGTGGACACTCCTGGCAAACTGCAGGTTTACTGGCCCAAGCTCAGGGCCACAAGTAACACAGCTTAGCAAAGACATAGACAATGGTGAAGCAAAGGTGAAGACATCCTGTTTTCAACAGAGATTCAGCACTATGCCAAGCTGTGTGGGGTCACACCACAAAAGATGAGTAACATTTCCTCAGAAAGATCTGAATCCATAGCTGTAGTTTTGGTTATCATTATTTAATGGTTATGGTCTTGAACACTAATTTAGTATATTCTAAAGCCTTATGAGGCAATGAAGAAGCCAACAAAAGCAATGTACCCACTACTGTCAGCAAAAGAAATGCTAGATTTTGCAGCTACTGCAATCACTAGTGAGCAACTTCTCAAGCATGAAGCATGCTACAATGCTGGAAAGGCTTGCACTTGCCAGGGAACACACTGAGCAGCTTACCCTCCTAATAAGGGAACTTGGGGAAAAGCTTGAAACCTTTTCTTCCCCATTGGCTTATAATGCTTTGGGCTTGTTAGTCATTTAGTAAGACAAGTAGCTTGTCCTGAAGTAGCCTGTTCAGTTCTGAAAACACTGTGACTATTTTCATTACTGCAGATATATATGGACACACATTCTATCCCATAAAGCACATCATATATTTTACATAAAGACAGTAATAACCTTTCACATGCAATTTTGCTATGCAGCAAACTAACTCCCTGTAAGCACAGGCAGATTCTGCATGCTACAGCAGATCTAAATGTAAAGTTTCATCTTTAAGAAAACATGGTAGACTTTATACCGAAAAGCACATGCTGCAAAAGTATCCACCAGCATCTGTGAGAACACAGAGCTAATGTGTGCAGTAAGGACATTGTGACCATCAAAGAGGGCAGAGTTTAAGTAGATACTGTCAACAATACACACCCAGGGTTTGCAGTTCCTGTCCTTCTGAAATTCACAGCAGTTGCCACAACCTACAAGAACACAAAGCCGCAGCTGAGTAGCTCTGACTCCACATGACTGAATTAAGGAGTACTTCAATCTATCAAAAGGACCCACCAAAACTTCATGTGCAATCAGGTCTCCACCACCACTCTTAGGTTCTTTGATAAGCCCACCAAGGAAACACACAGGAGAAGCCCCTGGTAACCGGTATCATGTAAAGGTCACCTCTCACATTTAAAGCCATCCAGAGCAACATTTCTAAAGAACGAAGTGCTGAAGAGGGAGAACAACAAGCTCTGACACTGGACCAAAAAGCTGAGGAACAGGAGAAGGGTACATAGGAACAATTAAAATGATTATCCCAGAATCAGTTCAGATTTTTAACTTTCAAAGAGAGACTCGTGTAAAGAGGGAGAACTGGAAGGGAAAAGATTTAATTTATTATTATAATCCAAGATACTGGAGTGGCAAGACTCATTGATTGAGGTTTATGAAGAGTTTAAGAGGAAATTATTGCAACTCTATTGCAATCCTCCTCTAACCTCCCACTCGCCATAGCTCCAGCTCCACAAGGCCAGGTCTCACCACAACATGTGCACACCTCTCAGCTCCACCCTAGGGCAGCCCTCCCACCTCAGTAAGGAGGCAGATCTAGTGCTTAGAAAGTGTTCAGCAGTATGCCCTGCCCTCTGAGTGCACTTCATCTCAGCCTGCCCATGCTGAAGAGTTCATAGACTTCCCAGTGCTGCTTCTCCAGAGAAGTATCAGGCAGGTCATGCCATCCACACCACTGAAAGGCTTTCAAGCAAAAAGGCACTTCAAAACCTTCACACTTCAGACAACTTCGAATAGCCAGCTTTGAACAGGGAGCATTACTTAACCTTAACTACCTCAGAGCTGTCCCTCTGCTGTAAGCAGCCACCCAGTCTCAGGTCACAAGACAAACTAGATTCACCCAGGTCAGCTTAGTCAGGCACTACCTACAACAGGCTGCCCCGATACTGGAGCTGCTAGAAAGCAGTCTTGTGTGATAGACCTATCAGAAACACAGACCATGCAATTGCAAGAAAACCCATTCCTTTCCCCTCCACATCGCAATGGCCCCTGCCCACACAACATCTAAGGTACATCAATATGTTAATCAGTTTCATAACAATGCATCTGGATTACAAAAATCCAAACAGCACTCAACCTCTTACAAGAGTATTAAAGGGAAACTGTTTTCCTTTTCTTAAATATAAGTTAAGGTGAACAGCATTGCAAAATGTATCATACTGGTATAACTCTAAATTACAGCCCAAACTGAAAACAGCACATACTTTTTTTGTCTGGTTGGCTTTTTTCCTTTGTTTTATATTTTAATTAAAACATCCCACGCTTCTCTATTTTATGGTCATATTTGTGTTTGGTCAGAAAACCAGATAAATTCTACTAGTTCATAGTCCAACAGCCACCACCAATCACGTTGAAGGAATCTGGTTTGGGAAAAAAAGGCTGTTTGAGAGCAAATCTTGTTGTTGCAGCCACCTGTGAACATACACTTGCTGAAACCATCACATCAGAAGTCTGCCACCAAAACAGCATACACCAACACTTCATCCTCCAGCACAAAGCAAAGCCAGCTGTCCCAGTTTTAGACTCAGGCAAAGCTTAACTGAACTAAGCAAGCTAGTTTTGGACAATATTTCACACACCTCCTCTTACCAACCAGCTGTGGGTTGTATTCTCTAGCTGATGTTAACGTCTTCAATTGCCCCAGCAAATGGGAAAAGATGTCTGCTGGTACATTAAGACACGACACTATAGAAAAAAATGCATTGTTTCACCCTTGTAAAAATAACTGCAATTGTTTCAGAGAACACTGAGAAAACAAAATAGAGAAGAGCTACTGAATTACATAGATCTGTCTATCTGGAAAAATGAGCAGTCTTGAGGAGATGAACACATATTTTTTTGCTGTATTGAGCATGAACAAGACTGACTGCGGTAGTTCCTTTTGCTCATTCCTTGCTTTTGAAGTACTTGACCTTACAGACATAAATAATCTTCACATTACTAACAAAAAAACCCAGCAAGGATCTATTTGAAAATACCTGACTGCAGTGTATGCACTGATACAGGACAAACACTGGAGTAGCTGGAGTAGTGGCCAGAACCACTGGTGGAAAGATCTAGGCAGGACTCACAACATTACAATAGTTTAATTGCTCCCATTCCCTCTTCCTGCCCAAGAAATGTCCCATCACAAGTGAGCCATGATGCCTCTCACATTTGTTACAGCCAAAAAACCATTTTACCTATGCGAAGTTCTCAAAGAAGAAAAGAAAATGTGTACTTTAAGTAAAATTGATTACTTTTATTATTTCACCAATTATCTTTATAAAGTGAAAGATGAAGAACCACCTTTCATTTTCTATTAAATACAAAACTCTGACAGGTGAGCAGTGGACAAGGATTTAATATTCTTCCTCTCTCCTAACATAGGAACAGGAAGGTACCCAATACACCTAACAACACATTTATTCAAAACCAGTCGCTTCAAAACAAGGACTTGTCCACTCCTCCCTCAAAGCCACCAAACACGTTCATCCAAGCGGAAGCCACTAAGGGTTGCCAAATGCACAGAAATGACACAGGCCTAAAGTACACACTGATAGCAACTAGAAGGGTGTTCTGGGACTGAGACCTGTAAGCATCTAGTGCTGCCTACAGTCTTTCACACATACATCCTCTGCTGACCACTGAGAGACAGAGGAGACTGGGCTAAACCGTCCTTGCTTGATTCAGCCAGAAGAGCCTGAGTAATAACCACCGGCTGTATCTCCACAAAGCAAGACCAAGAAGTTTGTTGACAGTTAGTCAGCTTCCAGGTTTACATAGTTCTAGGTCTTCATCAGACAAATACCTGAAATCTTTGTAGCCTTTGCTGTCACAGGAGACTGTCTTAATGTCCATAGCACTGACCTCGGTAAACAGATTTTGTCTATCCTGTGAATACATAGAGCATTTCAGTACTGAACCATCCATCAGTTTCCACAAATTCACTAAAGCACAATACACTGTTGTGGAAGAGCATTTTCATGAGCAATTACATGCAATGTTTATCATGTCTTTCCAGAATTACCTGACATACAGAGTCCACACATGACAAGGCTGAAGCAGCTCTGCAGATGAGGTCTGTATGCTACCTTTATTTCAAATGTAATGTACATATAGTCAGTTAACAAGCATGTGCTCTTCAAAAAAAGATTCAGAAGATTAAACATGTTCATTAAATACAGCCTGAATTTAAAAAAACTCTGTTTACTTTAAAGAGACAGAAAAGTAGCATTCCTCTCTGTTTAATAACATTGCCTGGCCTAAATCATCACACACCATTCCTTTCTTTTACTGATTCAGAGACAACAAATTCCATTGAAGTAATTAACAAAACTTTTGCAAAGTACTGCATGCGTACATAATAAGGGGAAGTAAAGTTAATTTGTCAGTCTAAGTCTAAAGATAAAAAGGAATTCTTTCCCTAAACTAAAAAGCTATTTATTGTAAAAGCTTTCCTAACAGTTAATGCAAATGAAAATTGCATACTTTCTGATAAACATTTATGTTTCCAAACAGATACCGTTGTACTAGTAAATTATTCAGCTTGAACAAAGGACCTACACTGATTAGATATAAGCGGCAGTAGGAGGAAAAATCTAAACCTTGACAAAAGTAATTTTAAAAATATGAAGTGATATATCTTTTCGAGATATTTATGAACCTAGAACACCAACAAGAATGCATAATTGCCATCAAGAGACAGAACCAGGCTGTCATTAACAACTGGATGATGATGGAGAAAGGGCAGATTTAAGTTTGGGACTAGGAAGTGCCTTAAAACAAGTGTAATCATCACATGAAAAAAGGACATAGTGTCTTTTATCTCCTGCAGATATTAAATAGAGCATAGAATTGACCATCTCCTTAACACTGTGGTCTGAAGGGAATGCAACTTCCTTTCCCAACCTCCGAGTTCTGCAATCAAGAAAAGCTAGGAGTGAACCAAATCGAGAGTTTAACTTCTTTTACACCCCTTTTAACACAGCAGCAATGACAGAAAGCTTAAAATAGGGAGATACTTCAGACTAAAGAAAATGAATGTTCTTACCTTCAAACTTGGTCTCAAAATGAAATTGTGAAAGATCAGGTGCCTTGCCTACCTTTAAAATTCCTACAAATGTCTAGGTTTTCCCCTGAGTTTTCAGAAGCTGTCTCCTTCTCAATGGAATGGACAAGTATACAGCTGGGAAACAGGCAGTATGTGCTCTCAGAAGTGTAGCACAAACTGAAGCATAGAGCAAGCATCCATAACTGGAATTCTGGAGTATGGCCTTCTGTTCACACCCATATATTTTAGAGCTTCAGCAACTGTGTACATTTCTGCTACGTTTTATTTTCCTCTGCTTTCAATTGCATCTGTTAAAGAAAGCGCAGGAGAGCAGGCGCCTAGCAACTGGCCCACAGGATGTTCACAAGCTGTACACTCTTCTTTTAATGAAAAGCCAGACAAATCCTACAACCTTCCTCTTCAAAGTCTTTCTAGACTCCTTCCAGGAAGATGTGGAGAGGACTCATGCAGACAACAGTTTCCACACAGTTACAATTTCTGGATCTCTGTCTGAACACTGTCTCATCAAATAAACGACATTCAACCTACTCTCTTCATTTTTTTAGTACATCCTCCTCATATGCAACAAATTACTGTATAAATTTTAACACCCGAATAGTACAATTTAACACTAGCAGACACAATTGTTTCTTCCCCGACAAACTACTGAGGTGTTTTCTTCAGTTAAGAGCAAGTTAGGATACTCTATTAAAACACTTTAAGTTTTGATACAGTTTTTGCACAGCGTGAAATTAAGTAGGCGACAGAAATGCTAAAAAGCAAAGCAAAACAGAACCTAAGAGAGTCCCATTCCCAAACGAGACCCTTCGTTCCCCAGTCCCGGAGTAAGGTCTGGAGTAAGAGCAAGAGCACTTGCTCGTGGCTCGTGAAACAGCAACTACTGCGATAAACAGGAAGAGCCAACACTACTCCTGCCTTTTAAAACATATTAAAAATACTTTACATTAAAAATAAGCAACTCTTTAATAACGTTTTTCCGCGACAAGAAGAGCTGCATTTTCCACCCAAGGGTTATGCAAATGAGCGGGCAGGAGGCAGCCGCGGGGTCTGTTAGGAGCCACTCAACCCTACAGAAAAAAAGAAGGAAAACGGGGGAGCGGGGTGGGGGATGTTTGAAAACCCTCGGGGCTCGCAGCACCGCGGCCGTGCGCTCCGCTCCCAGCCTTGCACAACTTTCCGCCGCGGCAGTTCCGCTCGGCTCCCCGGGCGGGGACGGGACGGAGGGGTCCGAGCCCTCCGGCCGCCCGCCCGCTGCCTTTGTTCGCGGGGGCCGCCGCTCCCGACACAAAGCGGGAGGCAGAACTTGCGGAGGAGACCTCGGCGCTCTCCGAGGGCCGCGGCGGAGCCCCCCCGCCCCATCTCCGCGGCGGGCGGGAGCGGCGCGTGGAGCGCAGGGCACCAGACCGTGCTCGGCCGGCAACGTGAGCCGCATGGGAAGCGGCGGCGGCCGGCGCCGCGCCCCCCGCCCCGGCCCCC
>VZRF01012572.1:1298361-1402669 GCA_013396875.1 Vireo altiloquus
CGGGCGGGCGAGGGAGCGAGCGCGGCGGCGGCGCGGGCGGATGACAGCGGTAACCCGGCAACGGGGCCCGCCCCGCCCCGGTGCTGGCGCGGGGCGATGATGCCGAGGGCGGGCGAGGCGGAGCCGCGCAGGTCCCGCCGCGGCCGCGCGGTTCAGCCCGGGACAAGGGGGCGGCCCCAGGCCCGGCCCGCCTTTTCCCGCCATGGGAACGGCCGGTGCGGCAGCGATCCCGGCGCGCGCCGCTCGGTTTGTCCGGGGACCGGCGGTGGGAAGTGATGGTCACCCTCGGTGCTTCCAGAAACCGCAGCTCACCTGTCCCCAGCAGCACTTTGTCAGTCGGGCTCATGGCGCCGCGAACCCACTAACGGGAGTGATGGTTACCCTGTCCCTGCTCTCATAAGGCTTAACCAAGGATTAATTACAGGAGCCTCTAACAGCATCGCAGAATCGGCTCGGTTGGGAAAGATCCCTGAGTTCATCCAGTCCAACCTGTGACCAAACACCATCATGGTCAGCTAGACTATGGCACTAAGTCCCACATCCAGTAATTTCTTAAATACCATCAGGAACCCTACCACTTCGCTGGGCAGCCCATTCCAATGTCTAATTACCCTTTCCGTGAAGAAATTCCTTCTAATGTCCAAGCTAAACTTCCCCTGGGGCAGCTTAAGACTGTCCTGTGGGAAGACCCCCACCTGTCTGCAACCTCCTTTCAGGCGGTTGTAGAGCAATATGGCCACCCCCAGCCTTCCTCAGGCTGAACAGCCCCAGCTCCCTCAGCCACTCATCACAGGAAGTGCTCCACAGAATATCGCAAAGTTGTGGCCATCACACAAGAGCCCTGCTAGGCCTCCTTTGGTTCGTGATGCTGAATACACAGTGATGTTCAGCTAACAACAAGGTAAAAACAGAATACTTAATTGTCGATCATTAAGTGTATGGAATGGCTGAATGTAGCACCCAGCCTGGGCACTGAGAAAAGCTTAGGCAAAAGGAAAAAAGTGGCATTTGACTGTGTTGTCATCAGAGAACACATACAACAAGCAAAATTAATGTTACTCGTGTACTTTAGGTCTGGCATTTCATTCCTCTTGAGTGCTGGTCTTTGCCATGTCAGGGTATCCCCAGGCAGACATTGGCCGCTCTGGGCCGTGGGCTGTCTGACTGCCCTAAAAGCATTCCAATTGCCCACTAGCTTTTTCCTGTGTGCTATTCAGTTTTAATTCTGCCTCTTGCTCTCCATCATCCTCTGCTTGGTGTTTCTTTACCCTTTCCCATTTCCTTGTTTACCTGATTTTTTTTTTCCCATGTATTGAAAACAGATGTTTGAGCTCACACGAGTCTCCAAAGCTCTCCTGTGTCCCTATTGGGACAATGGAGCAGAGAAGCATTCTCACTCTTGAGACCTGCAGGCAGGTGCCTTCCTCACCAGCTGAACTTCCACACATCCATTCCTGCCTAGCTTATGCTTTTTGTAACAAATTGGCAAGGGGTGCTTTTGCAGACAGCAGCCTACTTCACTAGTGAGCCCATCTTCCCCACAGAACATCACTCACATTTTCCACAGAATGACAAAGCAGCCCTGCAATAAGTATGTAAGTAAATATATAATCAGGTAATTTAACTTTTTATTCCTGGAGCAGGCAGGAATTAGGTCTGCATGAATAATATTTTCATTTTGGCAAGGTTTTTTCCCCCATAAGTTTACAAAAACACGCGCTGATCTCTGCCCCTTGAGCTAAGAGTACACAGGTCTCTCTCCTCAGATCCTATCCATGTCAAGGGGTTATTGATTCCTATTTCTTGGATCTGTTGCTTATTCCACTGGCTTTCCATTAATTGTGGTGGTGTTTCTCTACCAGTTGAATAACAAATTCACATATAGGTCAGACATAACTGGGACACTAATACTGAGTGTACATTACTTGGGGGTGAAGGAAAAAGTTGGTGTCTAATCAGCAGAGATCACTGACAATGGCAGATGCATCACTCAAGAAACAGAACATCACTACTCTGCCAGCTCTGATGATAGTGCTCAGACTGGCTGAGGATTTAATGAAAATGTTACGATTTTTTTATTAGTCACAGATTAAAATGGTTCAGCATGTAGTCTTTAATGGAAATGTGGTCATGACTGACTATACTTCAAACAGTAGGGGTAAAAATAGGAATTGTACTGCAGATCAATGCATTGGCAGAACTAATCACACTGTCATATGCCAGACTTGAATGCCACCACACAGACAGTTTCAATAAAACTTATTTTAAAAATAACACACAGAACAATTTTAAGTGGAACTGTATTGTTTTTGACATACAATCCAGTGAGAATGTAAAAACCTTGCCAGAGGTTATTACTGTGCATGAAATCGTGACAGAGGAAGAGAAACACTGGGGCTTTTAAGCACTCTGCCTAGAGGCTGAAGGAATACTTGCTGTCTGTCTGGATGAATTTTCTTCCCATGGTGTTTTCAATCTTGATGGACTACCACCCGTACCAGAAGTTGGTATTAAGCTTAATGGCAAGACTGCAATCTATCAACAGCCTTGGTAACGGAAAAGATTCCATGCTAAAAGGCATAGAAAATTAGATGAAAATTTGAAAAAGAGTTAGGCAGGGGAGAGAGGGCACATGCATGAGTAACAAATCTGCTATAGAATTGTTACTATAGAGGAAAGCTGACCCATAGTATCATACTATGTCATCTTTAAAATACCATAAATAATAAGATTAAATAATCCAATGAAAGGAGCACATTCAAATACTAAACCACCGTTTTAAAAATCTGCTTAATTTGCCCATATTTCTGGTTTTATCAGGCATCTATGACAGATTTTGTAAGCTGTTTGCAGATCAAAGGAAGAATAAAGGATTTCTTTTTGTGGAAAAACATGGATCCAAATGATGGTCATGCTGAAGGAGGCCTTCTATACAAGGTTTAGTCCATTTTGACTAATGCAATTTAAATTTAAATCCCTACTTTTTAGGGATTATTTTCCCCGAGTGTTTACAGGTAGATATATCCTAATGGCAGGCAGATGTTTCGGCTTCTCTAACCTGCCCATACCTGAGGCTGCATGTGTCAGGGTTTGGGATGGGAGAGGCAGGCATGATCCCATGTAATGGGGTCATCAGCAGTGCACATGTGCAGGTCCTGGGCTGGGAAGGGTTTCTGAGGCAGAGTTGGTGCCTGACAAGCAGACCCTTTAGCAAGACTCCTGTGAGGAGGGAGTTTTGCCAGACACAAAGTCCTGGCTTACAGCCTAGTGCTTATCCATATTTTGGATCCCCCCTGCCAAACACAGAGCATAGGTGTGGGGAAGCTGTGCTGTTGTTCTGCTGGTGTAGGAGGAGGCAGGCAATGGAGCAGGGGACACCAGATCAGCAGCTATCTTAATCACAGCCTATTCTGCTGGGTGAGAAAAAATATCAGGTAGCAAAAGGGGCAAGATAACCAAGCCTCAAGGGAGTAGAGCCACACTCTCTGTTATTAGTGAAATACGGATTGATTCATCCATCTCAGACTTCACCCTTTGAGCTGCAGTGCTTAGGCTACACATGAGCTGTCAAAACCTTCCTTAAAACTAAATCTACCAATTCAGACTGCCTGCTGCCACTTCCTAAATGGTATGAAACATCCTCTCTATCTGCTTCATGTAAGGATATGACTGATTTGAGGTAAAGAAGCACAGAGTCCCTTTTTTCGATAGGCAATCTTCTGAGCAAAGACACGGTTTGTTCTACCTTTAATTCCCTACAAATGAAACTGCTGTCCTGGCTGACCTTGGGAAGGTCATTTTAAATACCCCGCATGATGAGACTGAAACCATCTCCTTCCCAGCAGACAGACATTTGGTTTGTCTCTCTTTTCTTGCTGTTCTTTTGAGGAATGTTTTTAGAGTCACTGGTAAGGCATAATTCACATTTCTCCCGTGGCATTACTGAGTTCTGTAAAGTTGCATGCAAGCACATTGCACCAGATTTAGGCAATAAAATCATGGTTGTTGATAGAACCTATTGCATTCAAACGAAATAGAAGGGATACAACAGAAATAATAACAAGAAAACAAGAACAAAAATCTTTTTTCATCTTAATTCCTGTAGGGAACAGGTTGTCATGGACATACTGAGCTCAAGAGGAGTTATAATGTAAATATTCTCTTCAATAAAATGAACAGATAAAGAAAAAAAGAGCTATACAAGATCTCATTTTCAAGAGATGTAAAGATCTAACTCTCCCCAGTTGCAGATAAAAAGCCTTGAAAAGGGACAAAATTTCCAACATATATAAGGCATATTTTCATGGATATAATCAAAGAACTGGACCCTATTTCCCAAGCCTCTTCCCCACCTGGGGGACAAAGGGAGTAAATTTACTGCAACGAACATCGATGAAAGTTTAGCCAGATATAACTACAGCAGTCCCAGGATCTGACTGCAAGTAATGATAAAGGACAGGGCTGCAACAGCATCGGCTCAGAGAGCTGAAAGCACAGATGATCTCATCAACAGGAAATTTCAATCTCAAACCCTAAGTCTTGGTAACAGCACCATCCTTTGCTTTGGACATCTACATTTAAGTTTCATAGCAATAATACCATATCAGAGAGGGTTTGTGAGTTCTTACCCTGACTCTGGAAAATGGCCTCATTTTTGATACTTACAGAGATGATACAGTGCAAGACCTTTGGCCTTTTTCTTCGCTATTCTATTGCTCCATTTCTGCTCATTCCGTTACAGGCAGTGTAATGGTTTTAGTAGAAATAACTTATAAAAGAAGATAATTACCTTTGGCTGTAGCTTAAAGCAAATATAACTAGAGTTAAAACAGCTTTGGCCAAAGTGTGCCACATACTGATACAGGAATTTGCTTCTAATGCAAGGGTGTTGGTGCTTTTCTTTTTGCACTGAATGCAAAATTGTACTTTTAAAGGACACAGCTTTAAGCAAAAATGTGGGGTTTGGTCAAATGTTTTTAACTGAACCCCACTTTGACCTGACCTGTGTAACATTGCAGTCTCAGATATCCAGTCTTAGAAACCTTACAGGCAGGTATTTCTGTCCATTACTAACACCCATGATAATGCACTTAAGTGAACCAATTTCTGAATGTTCTCCAAATCCACACCAAAACACGAAGTTTGTCAGGTCTACCAAGGCCGTGGTTACACCAGGACTAAGCCAGCACTAGAACTAGAATTAATTGTACCCTGGCAAAATCAGGGCAGACATAGCAAGGGTAGTGCAAATCAATGTATTGGCAAAACTGTATTGGGCAGCTTGCCTGAAAGCTTGCTGCTCACAAGCTTTGTCAGTCTCCTGCTGCTATGGACTTGAAATTCATTGTAATAAAAAGAGAGCTCAGATATCTAAGGCTGGCTGATTGTCTCATAAAAGCAACAGAGGGAAAAAGTTCACACAGGAAAGCATGTAGTCTGTGCCTCTGGCAAGTACTAGTTTACAAAACATCATCCTATTTATAGTATTTGTCTAAGTGTGTGCTTGAAGTTGAAAGTGTTAGCAACTTTCTTCTATAATCTATATTTAGCCATGGCAGCCTGACTGTCATGGTAAGCAAAGAAGGTTTGGTGGGAGCAAATCCTAATAAGGTATTCCCCGGTATTGAAAATAACTGAGTCACATCTGTAATATTTAAACTATTTATAATCCCATTAAACAACAGTTCATAGGAAACCACTGTGGAAACCTGGTGGTAACATCACTGTTTTCTGCTATGGATTGATCTTAGTGCTGAATATCCCCATGCCGTAGCAGAGCTGGGTTTTTTTTCCCCAGAAATTTCCTTAAATTCTTGTTCTTGTCTTCAGAGATTGTCCTACAAAATTTAAGAATCATTTCTTGACATAAATCTGAATACCTATATTTTGTATTTATTTCAAATACTATCTGTCACTGTCCTGCTCTCCAATATAATTAATATTTTGTTCAGCCATTTTCCTTTGGCCATCAACAGTTCTCTCTCCCGCCACCCTCTCACCCCCCCCCAATTGGTTGCAGTTTATAAAATAATTATTCAGGAAAACATTTTCTGGAAAAAAGCTTGCACAAATATAAAAAAGACAGTTTTAAGGATAAAAAGACTTGGGACTCATGTATTCAGCTAAATCAGAGAATACTTACTAATTGTAACAGGTGACACAAATTCTCATCAGCTGTCTCATCAGGAAACACAAAAACTTTATCAGCTGAAGTTTTTGGAGACATTTGTACTTTTGATTGTAATATGTGTCTGTAAAATGGGACACTGATGTTTTAGCCCACTGCCACCTGGTCCCCCGAACTAATAATGTCAGTGGAACAGTGTTAAAGGAACTTTCCCAAAGTCTACCTGAGACAGACAGCTCTCATTTTGTCTGAATTAGGCTATTACTACTGCCCTGGAGTGGCAACAGTATCTCATCACATTCTAGGCTTTGAGTATTTTCTGAAATTACATTTCACAACCAAAAATAGTGGCAAATTAATACAGGCCTAGAACTTTATTTCCAGTACTTTTCATGCTCTCCAGTTAGTAACTTGTTTCCTGTGTTTTCTTTTCCTTGGGAGTTCATTTTTATTTCTCCCATAGCTAAACAAATCAAACTCTCCCATTACTGAAGAAAATACAGTCAGTTTCTGTAACTGTGTTGCTCCTGAATAAATCGACGTTAACTACTTATATTTCAATCATGATATTTTAATTACATATATACATACAGAAAGGGAGGAAAAGCGTAAGAGCAACTTTTAAAATACTTGTCTGTGTACTAGACAAATCAAGATGTAGCTGTTATGCAGAATTATAAGTAGAAAAATAAGTAGAATCTTAAAACTATACAGATTTTGGAAGCTTTATGAAAAAGGCATAATCTTCCTCTCTTCATGGTCTATTCCAAAATAATAGTTTTAGTTAGCCAGTCATGCTTCTACCCTTTTGTATTTAGCTTCAGCTAGGGCCCTAAGAAAAATTGAAAGACAAGTTTAACATTTTATTCAAGCTCAGTGCTCTTTGGGATATTTTTTCAGTAACTCAGCAACAATTTAACAGAAAGTGATTAAAGAAAGATCATAATGGAAAGGGGCTTCTGCGTGGCAGGGTTAAAGCCCAGTGCTACACTCTCTGGCCTCCAAAATTAAATGCTTTTTCTCATCAGGTAAGCCCAGATCACATCAGGTCCAGTAGCAACCAAATATATCAGGAAACAGAGACATTAAGCATGTAGGGAAGGAATGCTAAACTTTGAAAGTATCTGCATCCAAGAGCCCAACTTCACAGAGAGAATTCCCAAACTTTCTTTTGAAAGGCACAACCAACAGACATTACGCGAGGAACCAAGCAGACAGCTGCGGGTTTGTTCTCCACAGCATAGCTTTGCTGTAGGCAGGTGACACAAAATTTTCCAAAAGAGAGTGTAGAGAGCTAAATACGCTCCTAGGAATGACCCTGGTTCAAGGGAGGGGAAAAAAATGATACCATGAATTTTTGTTGAGTACTGTCTTTTTTCCCTGAAAAGGGAAACCCTGAAGAGAGATGTTACTGCTATGACAATTGCTGTGATGAGTGATCCCTTCAGATTATTGTGTTCCATCTATCTCAGATATACAAGTTTGCAGTGCAGTATAAAGCCTCTTTCCAAAAGGGAAAAACTAGAGATCTCCAAATGTCAGTGAGAAAGATGGTTTTGAAATTAAAAAAAAAAAAAAATTAAGTTAAAAAAAAAAAAAAAAAAGGAGAGAGAAAATACATTTTTGATTCCCTAGTGCTTTTCAAGAGTTATTCTGAAGGTCATCAGCACTTTCAGACGTGATGGTTCTGTGAAGGCTATATTATGCAATGTAAAATGCTTTAAAAGTTTTAATTAAAGAAACCAGACTGAAAGCAGTTTCTTACTAGAAGTAAGAAGTAGTCTCAGGTGCCTGAGAGGGAAAGCTGAAGGCAATTCCGGGATATTCAGAGGCAGTTCACATAAGTCTCCAAAAATGTAATGGATTCTTATATAGTTGGACCCTCTTACTGACTCTGTTATTATAAATGCTGATTATTTTCTATTTTTGAAATGTGTTTATGGGAATCAAACTATTAGTCTGAGTATCCTCAAATATGGATCTCATTAGCAAGGTGTTACCACGACTCTCTTGACTAGTAGCTAGTATTCCTTTGGGTAATATTAACAGCTGCAATCAGAGACTGTTAACTATTACCCAGATTAAATAGCTTGTCATTCAGATTTATGTAATCGGGGGGGAGGAAATAAGAATGAATTCCCTTCTAGCATTCACAGGTCAAATATTTATTGTTGCTCGGTGAGTATAATGGGCTTGAACCACGTCATAAGCTTGAACAAAGGCAAGATAACATAATATCTCTTATGTAGCTCTGCTCAGTTCACGTTCTTCACTGTTTCTATTAAGCAAAGCAATGAGCCTATACATGTTATTTTGCAGAATTACCCTTTAGCAGAAGCACTACTAGAAAACAACTTAACAAAAATTCCTCAGCCAGAACATCTTCTCAATTATCATCTTCACTGATGCTCAGAAGGCTACTGCCATACAATAAGACTTAAATCAGCAGGAAACCTCAAGACCCTTGTTATTTGTAGGAAAAAAAAAAAGCCTGGAGTTATAATACTCTATCGGTTACATGAATATTAATTGTGCTGAGAGCTTTAATCTAGACAGTTCTCAAACATTGCAAGTGCTGTTTGGCATTGTGCTCATCAGGCCTCCCAGGAGCGTGCCTCGGTGACACAGAACTTGGCAGCTACAGCTCAGGTAAAGCTCCTGCTTGTTCCTGACACAGCTTGCAGTGCCTCTGTGCACACTTTAGCAGTAGAATTTGGAATGGACAGGAGTAGGAAAAAATACAAACTCCCACATACAAGGCTGTGGAGGAAAAGCAGCATGCTAAAGCTCAGCAGACAGCATCACTGCTTTCCTGTGGGAGCCCAGGCTGCCACAGGAGCCTTTCCTGCAGCCTCTGATTTGGTGTGTTAATGATGCTGTACACAAAGCATGATGATCCCTAGTAACTGCTGCTAGACAGGCGTGGCTTTCTGGATTCTTGTTAATGCTGCTACCAAAAGAACCCCATCATTTCACTGTCTAATCAGCTAGGCTAGCCAATCTGAAAAGGTGAAATCACTTTCAGGGTTTAGCTTTTCAGTCAAGGATAGAGGAGTACTAAAAAATGCTTTGGAATCTCAGATTCTCTTTGGGACCTCTTTAAAAAAGTCATGTCTGTATTAGTTTTTCCCCCTGACTTGGCAGCAGAAACACAGGCTGGGCTTTCCCCCACACAACTTCAGAGGACAGGGCACTGAGTGTCATACTGCAGTTTTGGAGCATGCCAGCCCTGGGGGCCCCTCCCACCTCCTGCTGCACAGCCCTGTCCCCACCCTCACTGCGATAGCAGCTTTTTGTACAGCCTTAATAAAAAACAGATCAGAAATAACTCTTTCTTCGGAGGTTTATTTTGGATCTCAGTCAGCTAACTGCTCCTTTTTCCTCTATGAAGTGGTGATGCTGGGGGCTGGTGTGCTGAGCCCACCTGAGAGCAAGTGTCTAAGGAAGCAGGAACTTGCCAAACCCAGCCCACAGTCGAACCTAGTGAGGGGCAGGTTGTGCTTCATTCCCAAAGGCTTCACTTGGCACTTTAAATGGTTGTTAAAGCAAACGTAACACAGAGGTTCCTGAGCTATTGGCAGAAGTCACACTGACCTTACTAGGGCTAGGACTTCACCCATTTAAATAAAAAGGCAATCCAATATGTCATGCAGTGTCATCATCAACTTACCTGTCCCACAGCTGCCACAAAGCCTTCCAAGCTGGATATATCCTGATCTTCTAATGCAGGAGCTGAAAGACCATACATATCTTAACTTTCACTTTCCCCCAAGAACGAAAGTGTGAAACTCCTATTGGTCACTTGGATTTTAAGCACTTGATATTCAGGGCTGTTTCTGACTGGAGCAGGAGGAAGCTTGTACCATGAAATTCAAGTCTCTTCCATGTCCTTCAGATCTGAGATTTAGTTTCACCTCTGCTTTTCTTTCAGTATTCATATTCCATACACTTTTGTGGTTATACCTCCAGGAAAGTCACTGAGAATCTTCTGATAAATGCTGATTTACATACTTAGATCTGTGCTTGTGCTTTTTCAGAGATCTGTGGCTGTAGTTCCTAAAAGCTCAACTACATCAACAGAATTGCAGGTGCAGCTCTGATCCCTGAAGGTATTTACCAAGTCAGAGGGAGAGATTTATAACTCTGACTTCAATGGTGCTACACTGATTTACGTCAGCCAAGTAGCCTTTGTGTGCTTTTTAGGGTTATCTGCTTGACAACTTGTCCATCTTCTCTCGTGACTCAGCTGTTTTCTGTTCTTGGGCTCTAACCTTCTGCACATTAGTGGGTGTCATGGTAACTAAGGAGCAACCACAAGTAGTAGGCTAGCAAAAAATGAGGACTGCTGAAGGTTAAAAACTAACTAGAAGAAATATTTCAATAATGTAAAAAAAGAAAGCAAACCTCCCCCCACCCCCAAACATGAAAGACACTCCACACTGAACTTTGTGTGTTTTTTTGGTAAAGTAACCCAGTGGCAATAAATGAATAGCACAGCTGGAACCAGCAATGTGATGGTTCAGTTAGACATGTTGGCAAGCAGCAGGGTATGGGTTCAAATCTGGGCAGTTCTTTTGCCTACATAGGAAGGAGGCTGAAGACAGCAAACTCTGGAAATGTTCGGGTTCATGTTTTGACAGGTGTCTGTGGCCAGACAAATAAAGATGAAACTTGCCTTTGCACAGCTAGGAAGTAGATAAAATCTTTTTACAGCACTTGTTCCCAATAGGAATGTAGAAACTGCACTGGGAGCTTGCTGTGGTGTGAGTTTGAGAAGAAGCTCTAGGACGGGATGTGCTATAGTATGGCCCACCAGGTGGCTGGGGTGGAAGTTGGGGATGGGGGGTGCCTCAGCAAAGAGGCTGATTGTTAAATTTAATGTAGTGTGATATGTGCTGAGGGATTGCCAGTCTCAAAAACACTCACTCAAAAAAAGCCCTGGCTCCCAGTTCAAAAACTCTTAATTTACTGACTTCTAGATAGTCTAAAGATAAATGGAAGTCAAGGAATGAGCCTGGCCCATAACTCCCAGATCTTGGGCTTTCACCTTTGCTGAGATCCTCTGGCCATACCCATGTGTCTTTGAAAAACAGACTTTCCAGGTGCAGAGAAGACAGTGCACAGGAGGCATCTTCATAACTGCAGGATCTTAGGGCTGTTAGAAACTCTCCTGAACATGTCTCAGCAAACAAATGTCTTTACTTTAGCCAGCAGCTGATGGTAATTCAGAGTTCCCAGGTCATGGAGGGGAAGTGAGGTTTCTTCAGAAGAAGTCTTAGAATAACAAATGCATCCTGATCCTAGGTCGCTTATCCTTTTTTATTTGAAATGTTTCTTATTTCTGCTTTGCATTTGTCAAGCTCCAGCTTTCATCCATTGAATACTTTAATATTGGCTATAGATTCCGTAACGCTCTATGGTGAAAATCTCCTAGTGTTGAGACAGAAAATGCTACAATTTCGACTGGAATATGTCACATGACAAGGCAGTATCTGAAAAATACAATTATTTTTTCGTATATAAACATTCTTCACTAAGGCACATTTATATTTGGAGAATTGCAGGCTTTGTCCAAGGCATCTGTCTGGAAATATCTTCTAATGGCATCCAATCAAAGCACTCTAGAGCTCTAGGCACATTCAAGGCTGAAAGAACGTTTACAGGAGTAAGGAGACTGAAGAGCTTCTCGCAGGTGCTGTAATCAGAAGCCCTTTTCTCTTTCTGTGTTAGTCACTTTCAGACTGAACAATTTGAAATCAGTGTTGTTCTGAGGTTTTTTTCACGATAAAATTAGCAACTGCTCTGCTTAGTTTCTATCAGTCACTAGAAACTACATGCCTATATATAAAGGAAGCTATCATGATGTGTAGATGTCATCTTATTTCGGTGCCTTTTTATGGAATAAGAATTTATTGAGGCAGCAGTTGGATTCTTTGGCTCTTGCTTTTTCCCTCCCTCTTCTCCTGGGCTATTGCACCAGGGTGTTTCTTGCACACTGTGTCTTGGATGTGAACTCAGCCAGCCTTGTCTTCCCACCTATCCCCATCCCAGTACATCCCTTGGGTTCACTTCCAAATGCCTTCAACAGTACAGGTGGACACATTTGCCTCTATCTAAAGCACATTGGTTCAGGCATGACCTTGGGTTTGAAAATGTGTAGATTTAACTGGAAAGGGGAACAACCCTGTTGGCTTTATCTTAAAACTAGTGATGTATACAGGCCTAACCACGCTTGTGCAATCTGTATAGAAAGATCTTCTTCTCCCCCATCTGCTTATAGACGTCCTCTGACTCTGTCTTTCAAATGCTGCTGGTGCTGCAAATTTGAAATGTTCTCTCTGCCACCCTTAGCTGCTCTGCTCAGGCTGAATCCTGTCAGTGATTCCCAGCGCTGACAGATTGGGTGCTGAAGCTGTTGGGTTGGGTGAGAGGAGGTGTGCAGCCCTACTCTGGAAGCTGTGTGACCACCCACCCTGGCTGCCCAGGAGGGAAGGGATGTAGCTGGAAAATCATCACACTGCAGCTACGGGAGGTGAACCTGCCTTGGGGAAGGGGATGGTATAATGCCTCAATTGCCTTTGTCCCAGAAAAAATGACAAATTGAATTCACAACTGGGTAGTGATTTCAGTATCCTTTGTAGGGGTGGAGTGACAGAGCTTTGAGCCATATTTCTGCTTCTCCCCAGTTTAAACCTAGGAGGAGTAAAACCCAGCCCCAGTATAACCTGGCACAGACTCCATTCTGTTCTGAATTATCCGCTGCTGCCAGAAGAGACATCCAAGGCTCCCTGCTGCAGCCCTGTGCCACTCCCTATGGATAATCTGGTTGCAGAGTGAGGTGAAAGGGGAAGAAAAACAGAGCAGCAAATTATGCCAGGAGGAAAGCTTTGTTATATTTATAAGGCAGCTGGGTTGAGAGCCAGAGAGTGAGATGCTCGTGTAGTAATGGAATAAATTCTATAAATGTAGTTTAGAATGGATGGGAGGATGCAAGAAATTAACTTGTTTTATTATTTTTAATTTCAGCTTTATATTCAAGTGTAAAATATTTTATTTGCACAAATGAAAGAATATGCAGACAAAGTAAAAACAATATATGTGAATTTTCATATTACTCTGAAAGAGGTTAGA
The DNA here is from genome assembly GCA_013396875.1 of Vireo altiloquus. Lineage (NCBI taxonomy): Eukaryota > Metazoa > Chordata > Aves > Passeriformes > Vireonidae > Vireo > Vireo altiloquus. The sequence continues at coordinate 1,311,620 of VZRF01012572.1, forward strand.
GGTTTATTGCTGGAAATTCACTAGGGGAAGTGATTTTTTTAAAGCAAAAAAGATGCGGCCATGTCTGTCTAGGATCAAGGACTGTGTTAAGACAGCAGGGAGAGAAACATCAGGAAAATAAATAAGGCACAGAATTGCTTGCAAGAAAACAGCAAACAAAACCGTAAATTTGTGGTCCAAAGAAAGACAAGGGTAATGAGACTAGCAGCTACTGGGAATAAAATGCTTGTGTGTGTGGATAAGGGCAAAACTCTAAAAAGGATTTCTAGAAGAGAGAAAGAACTCATTAGGCTTTTGTACGTGGCATTTTTAATAGACTGGGAGGAGGGAAAAACACATAGATATTGGGTAGGGCAAAGAGCTGAAGACTGTAAAATTACAAACTACTTTGAATCAGCTCTCCAATGTAATGTGGAAAAGACCCTAATAATAAAACTGTAGATGTCCAACCAGTGTGTCTCCTGTGGGCACAAACTCCCCACGGCTCCATGCCTTTGTGAGGTTTAATGAATGGGGGCAGGCAGAGATGGGATGCAGTGAGCCGGGCAGGGACTGTGCCAAGGCTTGCTTGTCAAGTCATATTTGCCACAGTGCTGCAGGGTCGGAGCTTGAGGGGGTCTGGGACTGACTGGGGTGTGGAGGCACTTGCCAAAGACCCCTGGGCTAGTGAGCCCTTGGAGCAGCCCTGCCTGGGCAGGAGGAGGAGGCAAGGTGGCTGCTGCTGGGGCACCCCTGCTTGGGGCACAGGGAGTGTATCAGGGAACAAATTTGATCCAGAGCTGGCATAACTGAATGTCAAGTGTCACTGGTTTTAAACAACTTTTGGTTGATATGGTTATTTTTGATTGGTTTTTTTTTCGTTTTGGGGTTTTTTTGGCTCAGGTTTCCCAGAGCTACATAAGTGTAGTTGACTTTCCCAGTTGATAGTTAATGACATAGGGATGGGAGGGAAATGAATCACCGAGGCTACAGGAAAATTTATTTTCAGGAGAACAATAATGCCATATATCAACAAAATGTTTTGTTCTGTCACTTGATAGCTCATTGGCCATGAGGCACCATCTTGGGATCTCTGTAGACTGAGAGCTATGTCCTCTCTACACCTGAGTTAGATGAAGATAAAAAAGGGCTTCATGATTTTTGGATGATAGTCATAGAAAGAGTCCTATAGAGATGAATGGTAGCTGGATTGAGGCCAAAGCCATCACATGCCTCTTTGTAGTAGTTGCATAAACAGAGGATGAGTAGATAATTTCCCGCTCTCTTCTGCTCTTGTCTAAGATCTGTCTTGTCATAGATAATTATAAATCAAAAATAATGAACTTCGCCTTTAATGCATGTGAAGGTTTGGCATGAAGTGTTGTAAACAAGTTCTGAAGTCTAGTATATGGGAGCATTAAACCTAATTATTAACAACTCTTCATCAAAAACTGAGGGAGTTTAGGGCTGGTAGTATTTTATGCTAACATGCATATCCATAAATAGTAATAACTTGAGGGTCCTGTGACTAATCTTGTGTTCACACAATAGATGCACTCTGTGCAAAGTAAATAAAACAGAGAGGAGCTAGTTTAGTGTGCTGCCTGCCTGGACCTACAAGTCCTCCCCCAGACCTCAGCTCTTCCCGTGCTCCTGGAATGCACAAGGATAATACTTCAATTCATGCCTCCTTCTGGTTTGTTCTTTCAGTTCAGTGATTTGGCTCAAGTGAGGTAACACAAGGATCTGGCCTTTTTAGACTATGGTCTTTTATGAGTGGACAAGTTCGGCTCTTGTATTTTCCAGTTTTCCTACAAAGCTGTTCACAACACTGAGAACTGGAAAGAATTATCTATGGTTAAATTAAGTGTTAGCAGTATAGTTAACCTTAGTATTTTAATTTCAGCAAAGAGGCCTTTTATTGTTCATGTGTTTTCTAAAAATAAATCTCTTCTGTGAATCCAACTAATGCATGGCTGTACAAATCCTTGTTTTTCCTCTAGGGTTATAAACTCCTTATTATATATCCACTTAATTATTTCTCCTTCATTACCTCTTTTATCTGCACAGTCTGGCAGTCACAGCTCCCTGGGCAGTGAAGCTCATTGCACCTATTCCGCTGCTATTGTACCCCTGTAGCAATTGTACAATGCTATTGTACCCCTGTAGCATTGTCATCCAAACCCTGGATGAGGCACTTTCAGAAAGACTTCCACTTTACTATTCCGTGAGTCCTATTTTCCCCCTGAATCAAGACAGGCCTCTTTGATAGGTCTGGCTGTAAAGTGACTGAAAGAAACAAGGCTTCTTAAATAAACCTGCCCCTGGAAGTTGCTCTGTGATTTCTGCTGCTTTAACTTCCTACACAAACACCATACAGCCTAGTGGATAAGAAGTATTTATTTTTCCCAAAGAAAATGCTTGTATTTATTCCAGGCAGCAAAAGGTTTATATCTTTTTATTCTTTCTTTAACTCCCCCTATTTTGCTACAAAATATTATTAGGATTTATTTAAGTTAACATACTGGGAAAGTAAATGCTGCAGTTCAAGAATCAGGCCCAGCCTTGCAGTCTATACCGGAGAGAAGTCCTGCTTGAGAAAAATGGTCGAAATACAAACTATATGGATAGTTTTCGATGCTTTAACAAGAATATTCTTGTATAATTTGGACTGGTCTGCATGACTAGTTAGTCTGAAAAGGTCAGGCTGAAGATTATACAACTCTAGTGTGCTGTGGGAGTCAGAACCACACGTTCCCATGTACGTCTGGTCCATGGGTGACCCCCTCTTGGGAAGAGTTTTCTTCTGGCTGTGGCACTGAGCAGCCTCATCCCCTGGGGTGATGACCCTTACAGCAGCCCCACAGCGGCAGCGAGCCCCAGAGTGAAGGGCAGCGCTGCTCCCCACAAAGTGTTGAGTCCCCTTTGCTTCACTCGGTTGGTACCGACCCTGGGCCAGACCAGGGGAACAAAGCGGGTAATCCCGTGTGTCCTGGGGATAGAACACTCCCCCTCTCCCATCCCTGTGCTGCGGGCACTGCTGCCAGGGCAAGCTGCCCCAGCCCCGGTCTCCTTCTCTCCGTAATAGGAGTCACGGTTCGATGTAGGAGATGCACTTGTGCAGCTGCAGGTCAGGAGTGCCTCCTGGGGGTGGCACTCACAGCAGCGTTTCGGACCGGAGCTGGATGCATCTAGGCAGAGCAAGGTGGGTGCCCTGAGCCGAGGTATGGCTGGGAGAGACCCCCTCAAATAAAAAATGCTCCTTTTCTGAGAGCTGGGCAAGATTTCAACCACTGTCTGGAAAAACGCTGCTTTGGCACATAATTCACCTGTTCATAATAGTTTACTGGACTTGTGAGATCCTACTCAAAATGAGGCCAGAGAACTGATTCAGTACAAAACCAGACCTGAAGCAACCTCGTTGGAAGGGCATGGTAGTCTGTAGCCAGTGCTGCCCTTTGCTCTGGTGTCAGACCATGCTGCTGCAATTTTCTTGTCGCTGATATTCACAGAAAGTACAGCTTAAACCACTCTTAAAGCCAAAGCGAGTAAGTGCTTGGGGTATATTTCTGTGTATGTTGCTGATAATGTTGGTGCAGGATGTGTCCTTTTCATCCCACAAACCCCCTGCCAAGCCAGTTCTCCCACAACCCCTTCCAACCTTCTTTTAGTGCACATTTGAGGAGCCCCTGGTCTGTGGGTCAGCATGATGGTACTGGAAGGGGCAGAGTGGGGCAAGAGCGAGTGCCTGGGGACAGGGGAATGACTCCGTGGTACTCCCCAGGGTGTCACAACACTTTCTGGGACTTGGTAGTCAAGTCCTCTTTTGCACCTCCCTTGAGAACTAGACAAGCGTTGAACCAAAATGCAGATTTCTAAGTCTGTACCTTAGACAAGTGTCTTGCTGATGTGCTGTTTAGGAAAGAGAGAGACAGAGAAAGAGGTGACTAGTTGCTGCCTGGTCATTGCAATGATGCTCTCATACTGAGGTTGTTTGAACATTAAAAGTATTAAATAGAATAAACACTGTCTCGAGCTTTCTGGATACCCCCAGGCCATTATACACCTCTCTAATGAAATTGTCTGTTGCAAAAATAGATGGAAGTAATGCCTTACTTTATTAATCTTTTCTAAATCTCTCTTCAGAAATACATCTTTCTTTTTCATATTTTTTTTCTTCATTTTCCCTTAAATCCACTAAAAATTACTTTAGCAGGTCTATCAACTTGGAGACTCCTATTTGAGTGTTTTAACTGAAATAACCTGAGAAATGATTGATCATTGAAGAAAGATGGCAACAGTCACCCAAGGACAAATCATGGGAGTAATTCACTAGTTTTCCTGGAGTCAGAATTGGTCTATTAATATAAACAATCTGTAACATCCCAACAAAAATATAAAGAAATATAAAGCAGGTGGGGTTTTTTTTTTTGGCTTTGTCTGAATTTTAGAGAGCTGAAAAGAGTAAGATATCTATGTACCATATACAGCTGTGTACATCTTCTAAGGCCTGAATAATTGTGACATTAGTAACAAGTAATTAGCATCCATAGACTTGAGTGGATTAGCAGAACTATGGAAAAGACAGAACCTATAGACACTAAAAACATTATTTGAACAAGTTGTTTAAAATCGCAAACTCTTATATACAATTAAGTAATATTGAGACTTTCAAATATATACATTACAAAATCACTTGGAACATTTTATTTGATAAAAAAGTTGAATATACAACAATCTCACATCAGAAAGGTAAAAAAAGAGTCCCCCAATGAGTTTAGCATTACAAAAAATACTATTTTTTTAATCTCAGAGCAAGAGTTACTACAAATCTATAATTTATGATTATCTAGAAACTAAAGGAATGTTCCTTTTTGCTGTGGTTAATGTTAGGATTATGTGCTTTATAAGGGCATAATATATAAGAGCAGGACTCTTACGGAATTAATTAGCTGCTGGTAATATCAGCAACCTTATGTTTGTAACTTTATGGAGGAGTTATTTCTATTTTGTTAAGATACTGATTTTTAGCATATCTAGGAGAGATGTTGGTTCTTAATTACTCTTCTTATTACCAATGTATTTCTCAAACAAATCCTCCTTTGGACCGGTAGCTTTTCTGCAGGACAAAAAGGCCACACACTATAAATTGGATGTCAAATTCTCTTTAAGTGCTGAAATTATTGAAGAAAATGGAAGAAGAGGTAGCAGTTCCTTAGGGATCATCATATTTGTGAAACATTTTAGAACAATACGTAGTGAGAGACACTTCCTGTTTCCGTGTTTTTTCTCATTTTCCACTGAGGGATGATAACTTGAGTTATCAGTTACTGGTAGATGTTGCAAGATGATGGTGAGATGGGTTGGCTCAGATCAAGCTAACGATGAGGATATTACCACAGAGGCTTGAATACTGTGTAGTGCATGGTGATAAAATAATTTTTAGAGTCTGCTGCTATCTTATCTGCTGTCTGGTTGTTCTTCTTTGTATTTTGTGAGTTAGAGGACCTGACTGTGTGAATGATTTAGGAAAAATCAAGGTGCATCAACAGAAGGTGTACACTTAATACTCATGAATTGGAATATTATAATGTTTTGCCTGTGTTAATGTAGGCGTGAAATGGTCTAAATCCCCTGTAATTCAATCCACCTACAAAATTAAAATACTGAGGCAAAACTGTGCAAAAGGAAATGACCAGGAACTGATGACAAGTGTAAAACAAACAGGAGAGCAAGGGACACTTGGGCAAGCAGAAGGGGGAAATACCAAATGGGGTGAGGGAGTAGAGGGGCCAAAGCCATGCCCATGTGAAGCTGCACCCCTGAAGCCAGTGTCCACAGAAAGGCTTGGCTGTAGGCGAGTGAGTGGGTGCTGGGCAGTGGCCATGGCAAATCCCACCTCAGTGGGAAAACTGTCATCAAAGAGAGAGACCAGTGGGGTGAAACGGAGCAGTGCAGAGCTGGGCTGAGGAATCAGATGAATGAGTGATCCCCTCCATAGTTTAGGGCTAGGAGAAGAATAACAGTGATGTAAAAATGTTCAGGGAAAAGAGAAATACTTAAAATTATATTTGTCTAGTATTAAGGGAATATATTAGAAATATCCATAACTATGGAATATTGAAATGCTAATTACTTGATTCTTGGTCTGTTTCACACAGGGACGACAGGACCTGATGGCAGGTGACATTTGATGGAATGCTACATTTTTCAATAGTAACACAGCATATATTAAGTTGTAAGTTTTAAAAATCAGCACATAGAGAAAATTTCTATCAGAATTGCCCAAGGGAGTGCCCAAAGCATTCTTTTGTAGTTTTAAATGCCTAGAAAAGCTCCTGAAGAGGCATATAAATTCTCTAGCATGCCAGAATTTAGAGAGGGTAAGTGACATACCATGAATAACTAAAAAGCTTTAACCTAGACATTAGTTCTGGACAAAATTGATTTTAAAGCTTTATCTAGAGATTGATTAATCATGAACACTGGAATAAGAACTAATGCTTAATGGCGTAAGTTTACAGAAAATACATTCTCTCAAGGTAAACTTGAAAAATAAAATATGTAAGTGAAAATTAATCTCTGAGAAACTTATTTGGAACTGCACAGCCTTTTATCTGGCAGAAGGACCATCTAGAATTAACATTAATCCCAAACCATCAACATGCACGACACAAGCTCTTTTGAAACGCCACAGCAAACTGAGTGAGTGCATTGCACTATTATCAATGTGCGGCTCGGACAGGGTGATGGATCACCAGTGTGCCAGAACTGAGTTAAGCCATACAATGTCACCTTTGGGGGTTGGTTAATTTTCAAAAGGAAAAAAAAAAAAAAAAAGAAAGGCAAGGACTCCTATTCTTCATGTCCAGCTGTGCTTCAGCTCTCTCCAGGGAGAAGGCAGTGGTTGTTGGACACGGAGCTGTGTGGACTGGAGCAAGGTGTGGTGAGAGTCACTGCTGGACCGTGGTATTGTGAACTGCTAGGTCTCACTGACTGGCCTCCAACCACACAGCTGGTAATGGCCTTAAAATACAGCCTTTTTTCTTGTACCATTCAAAAACCAGTGTCTCTGTTGCAGGCATCTTCAGGTTACTGCTTTGCAGATTGTAAGAAATCTGAGCAAAACATTTTTCTCTGTTGGAAAGAAGTGGCTTACAAAGCTGCTACTGGAAAATACTTCCATTTTAAAAATTTTTCTAAATTTCAGTCTTGCACTTTTTTCTTCCCCTTGTGACTGCATGCTTTTAAACCAATATTCTCCAGGATGGGTTTATTGTCAGGAAATAGTGGAAATGTTTTTAAAAAAAAGTTGTGAAAGATGAACTTAAACCACTTTTTTCAAAGTTAAAAATCATCCAAGCAGGGAGAATTTATTTACCATCACTCATCTACTAAATCAAATATTTGCAATAAATTATTTTGAAACAATTAAGAAATCTTTTAGTCTTTAAAGAAATTACTAATCAAGTCAAATTCAGTAATGAATGAATATGGTAAGCTCTAAACATTTTTTCCTTCTGTATTTTGACATGTCTTTAGTTATTCACAAAGCTGAACCATCCTCTGTATTTGCCTGCTGTTAATGACACTTAGATGCCATCACGGAGGCTTGGGGCATTTGTTTTCTCTCTTTAATCAAGCTATGCATGGTAACTAACTAGTGAATTATTTGCAGGCAAAACAAAACTGATCATATTAAACATGTATTGAGTGGGAAGGCATTATATATTTAAATAGAAGATGAGGATAGGTAAGATATAAGATATGGTAGGATATGAATTTGCTATTTTAAATAAGGTGAGAGAAGCTTTGCCCCGACAAGAATCCACTTTTACGTGTGTTACATATTTAAGCTACATCCCTAAGAGACATGCTATCTAAAATCAATGGAAACAGTTACAACATTAATATTCCCACCTTCAGGTATCCCAGGAGTCTGATTTTTTTCATTGTAACTAAAGGTGACTGGGCACACTCCATGTCGTTCAGATATTGCAGGCTCAGTATTTAAAAGCAAAAGCAGCAGAAAACCTCCTGCATCTGAAAATCTTGACCAAGTAGTTATGCATAACATACTTATCTGAACCTGTATTTAATGTGAGTACTGAATTGTGAGTACTGAATTGTTTAATTTTTCAACCTCAGTAATTTAAAAAAAAAAAAAAGTTTTTAAGTTGACTATTCCCAAAATAGGTGGTTAGAGAACAGCCCTGGGCAGGGAGGAGAGTTACATAGGGAGAGCTAGCCCAGGGCACTCATCTGTGGAGGCATCCAACTGAAAGGCAGTCTCAAAATAATACTTTTCACTTCCACAGTGCCTTTAATCTGAAAACCAAAAAGCACTCTACAGAGTCCAAGCCATTGCTGGGTTGCAGCCACTTCTGGCTATTCCTTTGAGAGGCTTTTCAGGTGCTGTCTGTCCTCGGAGCTGGTCTGTCAGTCCTGGCCTGGTACCTCCCCAGCAGCAGTCCTGTGCAAATCAGTGCGCCGTTCAGGAAAAGAAAACTGAGAAATAAACATTGCATAGGCAGGAGCTTCACATCCACCAAACCAGGGCAGCCCAGAATTATGGACACTGAAACAAACACCTGCACACCCAAAACTAAACAAAGAAACCCACCAAACCTGGAACAGAATTGCTTTTAAGTGCTGCACAATATACAATTGCAGAAGTAGACAGAAACATGGACTACTTTGAGAACTTTTAGCAGGGGTAAAAAAGAGGTTTCTTTTGATTTGTGGTGAATCTCATTGCAAAAAGAATTTAAATCAGTTCTTAATCTTGCTACAGTGCTTTTCTTTTTTTCTTCTTTTTTTTCTCCTTTTCCTTTTCCTCTTTCCTCTTGGTGATGTTTCCTTTCTGAAGACCATATAAAGCAGGACACAACAAAAGCATTTGCTTCTCTGGTCTTTTGAGATGAATTATATTTAAATCCAGTTCTTCCAATATCTGGGGGATGATGAGCTTGTGTGCTGCTTCCCTTTAGCCAGTTCTTTGCTGTTCTGAGGACTTCATGATTCACCATCACTGTGTACACATGAAAAAAAAAAAATCACCAATGTCACACTGTTGGGTTTGTTGTCTCAGCAGGAAATAACATGCCAGAGTATCTCTAGAGTTCATGAGAAGGTGTTACCAGAAAATAAATCTGTCACTCATGCAGTGGATGAACTGATGCTGGCAGCAAGGGCTGCTCTGATTCCTGTCTGATGGTTCGTGGCAGCCCAGCACAGCCTTTCTCCTGCTCCCGGCCCTCTTTCCACAGCTGAGGATAACTTTGAAATTTTTGGTTTACATCTGACCTCATAACAGGTGCATTTTCTCTTTGTCCCACTGGTTCCTGCCAGAGTGGCTTGCTCCCTAGCACTTTCTTAATAATGTTTGGCTCATGCCAATGTTAAAAATGTGACAGCTTATATTGGCTGATTTGATATCAGTCAGCAGGGATAAGAGCAAGGTTTTAAACCACCTCTGAAGCTAAAAGGGCCACTCATAATCTTAATATTTTACAGGTTTTAAGTCTCTTGCCAAATAGAGACATATCCTGGGAATGCAGTACTTGTTTGTGTACTGACTTACCATCCACCCACAACATCTCTCCATAAGAAGGAGTCATCCTTTCCCAGACTAGGAGGGCACCCAGCAGCACCCAAGACAAACCAAATCTCTCAGGTGATACAGCACAGGGGGATTACTTGTACTCCACACCCTAAAATGACCAACACTGTGAAGGGGACAGGCTTCATTTATTTTGCTGGGACAGCGAGGGTCCCTGGAAGAAAGATTGGACTCGTATCCCCTTGTGCTCCTCAGAGCATCAGCCTTTGCCTGCTGCCTCTGCGCCCACTTCTTGCTTGCTCCTACATGCACGGGATGGGAGCCCTGGCCCAGGACAGCTGGGGAGCTTTGCAATTCTGTGCTCAGGCACAATCAGGATTCTAGCACCAGGTTTCAAAGGCAAGAGTTTTTATTTCAAATATGTATTTTGAAAAGTATATATAAATTTTGAAAATGTGTATATGCATATGTTTGTAACTTAGCCTACGAGGCCAAGGTAGGTGACCTCCACCTACCAGGGAGCCCAGGCTGTCATATCTTGCCTCCTGTGCACAGATGTGCAGCCTTGATGCTCATGAGTACAAATTTTGCCATAATAACAGCTTTGTTTCATTTTATTTCTTAGTCTATCACTTTTCTTCCTCTAAAGAGCTGCTGAAAATACCTATTTATTTGAATGTAATTATCTTTCTGACATTATTTATTCATCCAAGAATTTGGTTGGGAAAAGCAGCAGATCTTGGACTGACAAGGTTCAACTGGAAATAAATAAAAAGCAATTTTTTGTTTGTTTACCCAGAAATCCCACCACTTCAAATATCTTTCCACATGGAAACGAAGAACATTTCAAAATTTCACATTGAATGAAATTTGAAGTAGCCTTGGGGTAAGGGAAACACTCAACTTAGAAATATATTACTGCCACACAGTTCTGTTCTTTAAACTTTCAAAAATTCTTATGTTAAAAATTCACTAACTCTGAAGAGTAGTTTTGGAACAACCTTCATTCTGAAAATGTCAAATTGTCATTATTGAAATGTTTTGTCTCATATGTTTTCAAAATTATATCAAAATCATTCATAGTTCAAGACATTTGGGTCTTAATGAACTCCCCCTCAGCATCTTTATGAAGAAAACACCATCTCTGTTCAGTGTAGCCTCAAGATGTTTCCCATACTGAAATATCGATAAAATCTAAAAAAGAAATTACTTTAGTTTTAGAAGAATTTTGCCCAAACACAGCAGTCTTTCAGAATCTTAAATCGAATCTAATATTCTTGCATTTTGTATTCAACTTATATCCTTTGTGTGAGCAGCTCTGAATATTTTAGAGATAAATCTCCTATTGTTATTTGCATTTGTTTGCCTTTCCACAATTTAGGGGCATAAATTTCTCTAATCTAGTCTGATTCTAAGGTACCATTCACAAGAAAATTTGCTTAAATAATGTGTGTGCCTTTGCTCTGACTGAAGCATACTTACCTGAGCAGTGTTGCTTTTTTGTATCAAGGCTGAAGCCTCGCTAAAGTGTTCTGAAATAACTCTGTTTTACAGCTGGGGAGCTTGAGGTAGGGTGTAGCCCAAAGATGCCTTTTGATAGCCAGAAGCAAAACCCTCTTCTTCTGATGGGGTTAATGCAAATCCAGTACAAAAATACTCCTTTAACAAGGATGGTATTTAAAATGCCAGCTCAAGCTGGTAGGTCATGATGGGTTTTTTTTCCTTAAAATGGATTGTTAAAGATTTGGAAACTCAACAATGCTATGGGTGGTGTTGTGCCTAACAGGCCATTTATGGCTTTTAGCAGTATGACTTCTGCTGGTGTTAGCCTATGGCTCAAGCATCCTTTGTCCTCTACCCCCTGCTATAGTCAGTGGTATGCTCAGCAAATCTGCTTTTAGAGAACTGCTGTGCAGCTGCCTCTCCTTAACAATTTTCCCCCCTCTGAGTTATCATTTAGCGGCAGGAAGGGAAGACCCAGATGGCTAACAAATTCAGGATCTTTTCCAGTTGCTAAGGGCAAAATTAATGTGCTTGCTTGCATCTGGAACCTAGGATCTAAGCCTTTTTTTTTTTTTCCAAACAAAACCGAACTAAAACACCAACAATGATTTCACTTGCAGTAGGTGTAAAAAGAAATCTTTTAAATACAAAGGGCTGTAGTGGACAAGCCCCATCCAAAGGTTCCTCTGAAACTGCAGCTTTGGAGCAACTGAGTTGCATACTCTGCAGCAGTGGTGATTTAACACCTCTATTTCACTCCTGAGCAAGGAAACTCAGAAAAGAGGATTGGAATATTATGACAGTCTACAGCAGGAGGTTAAATTCTACCAGAGAGGTGTGTTCAGCAGAATTATCTGATGCCATGGGAAGCAGAAGACCTAGGTCCTCTCCCTGCTCCTGGCCTTGCCTGATTGCATCATTGCTTCCACTGCACCAGGGATTTTCTTGGCACACAGGATGGCTTGTTTGTTGTCATAACCTGGCACGGAGCAGCTGCTTTGCCCACTCCTCAAAATGCAGCTGCAACACAAGGGTGTAGGCAAGGGCAATGTACAGCCTCTTGTTTCCAGCTGGAACCAGAATTTTTAATTAGGGAAAATTGCGAGGGGTTTAGGAGTTCAGGCCAAAATCCTGAGGAAACCAACCAGAAAGATTTTAAGTTTACAAGCTGTCAGGATTGCGGTTTTGCGTCCCACTGGGATCTCTGCTTGGACTATCAACTAGTGCCAGCTCTCAGGGAGTGCTGCAAGGGGGCACTGGGAAGGTCCTTCATGTTTCTCATTCTCCTTTTTTTCTTGGAGTCAGACAAGTCCCTGTCTGTCAGGTCACAGCTCCAGCCAAAACATCTGGCAGTGGTTCCCTAGAACCTATAGGCACCAGGTGGCAGAGGGGAACTGGGTGCCTGCGGTGAAGAGTGCCAAGGAAGCTATGCTGAATGCTTGTATTAACACCTTGGGAAACTGTGATTAAAGTCTGATCAGTGAGTGAAACTCCATCTGTGCCATCTGGTTGTCTGTCTTGCACCACTTTGTAAAGTGTAAGATTATTTAGAAGTGCAGTTTACAGGAAGAGACCTGTTCAAAAATAGGGGTGTCAAGCCTTTTGTTAAAGTTGAAGTCAAGGTCCCTATAAATAAAAATTTTAAAACTTAAATAGACCAAGGAATAATTCTATAATTATATACAAAAAAATTAGATTATTTTAGAATGACATTGACAATATTTCTTCAAATAATATAAAGCATTCAAGTACCTTGGGTTGGCAATTGATTCTTTTTCTTCTTCTCTTACAGTAGGCAAACATTCACAGTCACCTGGAACAAGGTAAGAAACAAGACTATAGTTACTCTTGGCAGGTGTTCTACATTTATGTTAAAAATGCATAAACTTTTATCATGCAGTCACTCCAGAATATAGATCTGCAGATGCACTTCTGCACCCTTTTATCTGCACAGTCCCCATAGCATAAATCTTGTATCTCTTTCCCTTTGATAGGTGTTGCCATATTTTATTTATTACGTATATTTCAGTTGTTTGTGTACACCTATACAAATGGACTCCTTTTGAGGACTGTCTCCTACACACTGCCATGGGAAGGGTTGTTTATTAACCTTCCACTGCTGACAGTTGCACCTATGCCTTGTAGTCCAGCTGGGAATTTGGGGCTGGAGTTTAGGGAACACTAACACACACACACACAAAAGAATGTAAAATATTTGCTCCCTTCTCTTCACAAAATTTTAAGCTGTATTTTACACCACTTTTTTCCCACATAGTGCACTTAATGCCTCTCTTTCACTACAGCCTCTTAGCACATGTTTTCTACAAGAGCTTACAGACCGCGAAGGTCAAAACCCCATCCTGTGGAGCACTGTGCTAATGCAAAGAAATGCTCCAAAGAGCTTTATGTCCTGAAAAACAAAGCATGCCTACTAGATGAGGCAAATGAGCCATTTAGATAGAAGGCAAGGGACCAGGAATGTAAAAAATACCAGTGTTTCAGCATTTCCTAGCTGGTGAAAAGCTGTTCATGGTTCAAAATCAGGCCTTGGTTAACTCATGGCTTACCAAAGACCTGCATTTTTTGAGGAGACCCTTGAAGGACAATGCAAACCCCTTAGAGATTTTGGCTGGGGAATTCACCTGGGAGGAAAATAAAACAAATTAATTGTAGAGATTAGAAGTAACTGAGAAGGGAGCTGAAGATGCTGCTGCTGGTATTTAGTGCATGTTCTAATTGTTCCATGGGCTGATAGTTTTGCAAGGAAGGGGAAAGACATATTCTTAGGTTCCTGGCAGCAATTTTAAATAAATGGTAGTCTGAAATACGAGCAAATGCATATTTCTTCTACAATACCTCAATGTGGAGCACAAAACTGTAGAAATTCTGGAGACTGAAAGGACTAGATACTTCAGAGAAACCAGTATTTAGCATTAAAAATATGAACTTAAAGACACACATAACATTCACAGCTATAAGTGTGTTTAATAGATATGTCTTCTGAAAACTGAAAACATTTATGAGATTCCATCACATATTAAAAATAAACTCCCACACAAACGAAAATACTCCTCCCTAAAATTCTACCCCTGACATTTGTTCAGTTATTTTAGTAGGAGGGAGTCAGGAGCACAACTAAAAACGTTGTAGGAAAAGCAGTGACACGCATACAAGACGCCTTCCATTGATTTCCTATGCATGGGATCTACGTCAGCAGGCAAAAGAGGGAGGATGGAGTAGAGGGGTTACTGTGTACCATTTTTGTTCATGCTGTTCATCCATTTATCAAGTTCTTCCATTTCTATCTCCATAACAGAGGGTGTGTCTTCTTCAAAAATAGGACTTGAGAGAAGAGAGGGGGGAAAAAAAGCGTTACACAAAATGCTTAATTCAAACAACTTACAATGTGTTGATTTTGTATGACTCTCTTATAATTCCAGACACAAGTATTAGCTCTGGAAAGCCACCCTAGCCTAGTAATCTGAGAAGATGTCAGCCCAATGGGTGTGAACCAAGGGGCTGTGAAGAGATGAGAGGGAGCAGTGCTGAGATGCCAGTCCTGGGCAGAGGTAGGGCCAGCTGAGACATAATACGCAGAGGGACTCAGTGCAGCCAGGGGCATGCCAGAGCACAGGGTCACTGCAGCTTCTTAAAACTGTCTCTGCTGTAAATAGAAAACTAAAAAAAAAATGAGATAGTTTGTCCCTGCCCTCCTGGAACACATGACAGAAGTACCATCGCTCCAGTATTAAAAGCTGAAGACCTAAAGTTTCATCATATCTGTGACTGACACTTGCAGTGACTTCAAAAGGAAAGGTCATGAGTGGAGTAGCTGCATTTATTTAAATGCCTCTGCTTAGCTCCCTTTTGCTTATCATTCCTGCAGTCATATGATAGATAAAATATTTTTAGCAAGAAACCTTATTTTTTCCCTCATAGAGCCAATTCATGGACTTTCAGCATTGAGTAGCAAAATGGAGCTCAGCAAAAGGTAACAATAAAAATTGTTACTTTGGTAAGAGCCACCCAGCTTGTCTTGTTTTCCAAGCAGCTAAGGCATGGCTCCCATGGCAGCCAGGCAAGCCCTTCTGCCTCACCTATGAGTAAGAAGACAAACTTGAAAAACAGGGGAGCAAAATACAGAGCTTATTCTAAATAGTAAAAGCCTGTGATGAGCCTGGGAACTGATCCCCTTTGCTCATGGGGCACCTTGTACCTCTTGCTGCTGATGGAGCAGGAGGTGCCTAAGAGCAGGCGCAGCGAGGGCTGTGGGCTGTGGGTGTCTGTGGGGCAGCCCTTGCCTCAGTCACCACTAACTCTAGTTCTCCTGCTCTAGTCTTACACCTTCAGCCAGGTACTGAAGTCATACTTTAGCCACCTGTTGAGATAGCTGGTTCAATTGATGGCAAAAGATGTTTAGTGTACAGCTAAATTAAAAGAGGCAGTGAAGGAGACAAAGGTTTAGAGTAAAAGAATTTTTTAAAGAAAATAATGATATTCATAAAATTTACCTTTTCACATTTTCACTTCCCAGCTCATCTGGAAAAGAAGAAAGTTGATGTTCATAGTTCTGCATGACATATACCCCGTTGTACTTAGAGGGTCCAGACTGCATTCTAGCCTTGAATAGGGTTAAGTAAAATAGGTCGCATTTTCAAAAGGCATAAAAACTAAATTGCAGATCGAAGACAAAACATCTTATCCTGGTTGTAATTTTCAGAGGAACCCATTATTTCAAATCTAAAAGCAGCTTATTATTAGCTCAGCCATGCTGGTAGGAAGCCCAGTGTTGGCATTGCAGTGGGCAGGACAGGGCAGATGCACACTTCAGTGTCCAAAACAGGAAATTGTTTACTGGAAGCATTGGGATGTTTTGCTGCAGATTACACTCAGGCAATCCAGGTCTGTCTGGAGACTCTGGGAGCTGCTCATGGGGAGAAGGGAGGGGGGGAGTTGGACTGCATGGCAGATTAGATCTCAGTTAGGCAAATGAAGCTGAACTAGCCAGATGTCAAAAGGGATCCAGTGCTACTTATGACTCCAAGACAAAGTAAAGATGAGGAAAAAATGGTGTCCGACAAAATTCTGATAAAAATCTTCACCTCCAGGAATCTAGTGACTGAAAAACCTGTCTTAAATCACCTTATTTTTAATTCATTGTCGCCAGTGGGTGATACCTTCCAGTTGTTCCAGCACATTCCCAGACTACAGAGCCACCCCAGAACCACAAAGCCATCTGTCCCAGCCTTGAGGTTGCTCAAAATCCCACGTCCAAGGGTTGGCACAATCCCTGGTTGGCACAGGGATCCCAGGATTGTGTTCCTGAAAGGCACCACATTTCCCAACCCTCTGAAGAGTGTACCTGCATTTCAATCATCCAGAAACAAGCAGGCAACTGAGTGTCTGGTTGCAAATTTAGAGTTTGTTAGAGGGAAACCCAGTGATCAGGCAAATACAGTCTAAAAATGCCCTGAAAACCTGATTTAAAATCTGTGTTGAATGTGTTGCACTGTCTGAAGGCCGATGAGCTTAGAGCTGCACTCTGACCACATAGTGACACTCATATGACCATTTCAGGATTTCACTTACCAACATGCGGTTTTAATATGACACCTCACTTTGTTTTCTGTGGCCTGTCACTCCAAGTTGCCAATTCCTTTGTTAACAGATCATGGCACCTTCCTGAAGTATTGCTCACCCTACTGCAGCACCCAGGCGGTCTGACCTAGCTCATTTGCTGTGATGTCTTCATAGCAGCCACCACCCTATGGAATCAGGATCCCTTAAAATTGTTCCTTAAAATGGTTTTGCTTGTTCTCATTTTATATGCTGTTCTCCAAGCAGCTTTACCTTGTGGGCATTATGAGCTATAGAAGCATTAATTTCACCTTGCATAAAGTTGTTGAGTACAAAGACAGAAGAAGCATTTGCAGCCACAGTTCCCTCCCTGAGCATTCTCAGCATTTCCAGGAGCCAGAGATTGGTGCCAGTGCTCCCCTGGGTGTGGCAGCACCAAGAAGCAGAAGTAGCTGCTGCCCAAGGAGAGGTGTGTGGCCAGAGGTACTGCTGGCTGGGCAAGATCCCTCTTTTACTTGTCAAACACACAACTACAATCAGAAAAGGGCATCCTATCCTAAATGTGGCATTCCATGCCTAAAAATAATGTTCTGTTAATGTTAATCACATCCTAAAAATAGCCTTTTGATGCACAAGAAGACAAATTTACCTTGCTTGGATTTTTTCCTTTTATGATGCATTACAAAAAATGTGATCAAGAAAATCAGCAGGACCAGCAATGCCACAGGGACAACATATATCAAGATAGACTGTTCTGTTGCTTCTGGGTTGTCCTCATCATTCACAGCATTCAGTTCAGTACTTGGAGAACTCTGTGTTTCAAAGCTGCTTTCAGTAGTGCTTGCAGTTACAAGTACTGGCTCATGGTCATCCACGGTCGAAGGACCCGGAGCAGGAAGATGTGTTGCTGTAAAAGTGGGCAATATCATCGATCCATCTCCTGATCCATCAATTTCAGGGCCTGTCAAATATATGAGGACAACTTAACATTTTAAGGGTTTCATTATTACTATCAGTAAGCCACAGCGTACAGCTTTAGTATTTACTTCTCATTTGATGTATTTAAAAAAACCCCACCAGATGCCCCATACGCATGGATTTGAAGTCTTGGACATTGGATGTAAAATTAGATCTCAAATTTGTCACAAAATCTTACCAGTTATGACCACATTCTTCAGCTGCCTTTTCCTGGGACATGTCAGCATGTGTCATCTGTCTGCACACAGCTGCCTTGCCCAAACAGACTTATTTTCCTGCAGGTTGGCATCCGGTCTTGCTCACAAGTGAAATTATCTGCTTCTCAGTAAACCACAACAGCCTGTTTTGTATCTCAGTCTTGGCACATAAATCCCTTCCCTTACCCAAGGAGTTAGGTACTGCCTTCGGGGAAATCATTATCCCTGGTTCACCAATTTCTTTGGTTCACTCATCTCCCTGTTTCTGTGCCTTTCTCAAATTTGTTAAATTTGTTTCACTGTGAAAAACAGAATTGGTGAAAGGAAGTCTGAAGGATGCAAAAGCTGCTGCATTCCACTTCTGCATGGACTAGAAGAGGTGGTAGTAACACAGGGACTTTAGTGCATACGGGTCCAATTAACTCTTCTTCTGTCTGATCCTACAGGCTGGCTGAAGGATCACACAGTGATGGGTATTCCCCATAAGTGCTAAGACTGGGGGCTTTGAACTTTGGTTTCATTTATCATGCATTTTGCAAGAAAGGTGGCTAAAATTGGTTGTGTTGGTAATAGTGAAACAAGTGTTTTTTGTGTGTCTAGGTAAGAGTCTATTGACTGTCACAGAGCTTAAAAGTTTAAAAGAAGCACAGCAAATTCTGGGCTGATACTGTATTCAATACTAATACCAAAAATCCTGTTGTAACCAAAGGTCCAAGAATCTGTCTTTAGATAAATTACAAGAGCAAAACCTTCAATAATTTTCTTGGCATGAAATTAAACTATGGGTTTTTTGTGTTATCTGCCCTTTCAGATACAATGCTGGCATGGTGCACATCTCATTTTATGCCATAAAGCAGGATGGGATTTCATGACTTTTGCAATTACATGTTTCTCCTCATTCTTGTAAAGTGCTGGGCAGCCAGAGTTTCCACTAGAGTTAGCAAGAGCTTAAGGTTTTCAGCACCTCAGTGCTGGCATTTCCAATCTCACAGGACGGGAACCAAAAGTACTTAGCATTTTAAATGCTTTTGTAAACACATTAATCTTCATAATGGCCCTGAGAGATGAGCAGTTATCATCTCCATTTTACAAATGAGAAATCAGAAGGACGGGGATGCTGTCCTTCCCAGGGATGCCAAACGAGAGAGAAAAACTGGGATTAGAGCGCTATCTCTTGCTTAATCCACTCTGCAGCATCTCCTCTCCCACCAGATTTGTCTCAAAGAGGAGATGAGTATTTCATGAGACTGTATTCAAGGAAACCCAATTTCAGCTGAATAAAATTATTTGAGTGTGACAGCAGTGTTTTATCTAGATTTTTATTCTGCACATGTCACACATGCACCTGATTGTTTCATCCTTTCCTAAAAACTAGGAAAGAATTTGAATACTTAATGTAATACTGTGAAGGTCACCAGATTCCTTCCCCACAATAGGACAACGAAAATGATTTCTGCGGCAAAGCACTTCATATCAATAGTTTCTCTGCCTCTTCTGTATTTAGTATTTTGGTCAAGAGCAAAACACTATCTCTGCCTCCCTTGCAGGTAATGACCCCTTAGGTGTGTGCTGCTCCTCGCCTTCCCGTGATCTGCTGGCTGTCCTTAATCTTATCGCAGAGGACAAAAGGGTGAGCTCCTCTCCCTTATTAGTCTGGCCGTTTGACTTTTCCAAGGTAGTTTTTAGTTGCCAGTGCCTGCAGCCACTCCATTTCAATTGCTGTTGTGCAGAGCGGCGAGGCAGCACTAGAGATGTCTGTGCTGCAGACTGTGGCATGATGGACTGCGCCACAGGCAGAGCTGATGGCCCACCGCAGCCTCACTGAGCCTCTTCCCTGACCTTGCTTCATTTTCCTCCTCTAGCCATCGCCCTTGAAACCCATTGCCTGCCACATTTGATATATTGAGAGGGACAAGCCTGTTGCTTAAAATAGGGAAAGGGTGTGGAGAAAATACCTTACTTTTCATTTACTCACAGAGCTAAAATGGATTTTTCAAATGTCTAAAGCATGGTGTGGCCTTAAAGCAAAGCAAACAGTCACACCTCATTAACTGCAGTGATAAACATTCAGCTGCAGAGTATGCTGTGCTTGATTTCCGAGAGACTTTTCCAGTACCTCTGCTACTTTGCCTGCTTTTGAACTATGAGGCAGACTTCAAATCATTTGTCTCTGTGTGAAATAGAATTACCTTTTCTAGTCTCTAGGCAAAGAAAATGGCAAATCACAGGGAGTGACCTTGCTGCCACATATTTTTTTCACTTTGCATAATTCCAGGGACAAAACAGCATCTCTCTGGAACCACCATTTCCTCTTACAGGCATCTTTTCTCTGACTGAATTAAATACATCTTTCAGCAGAAGGGCAGCCAATTGCACAATGTTCCTGCAAGGATATTGCTCTTATTTCCTGCATTTTACCTGCTGCCTCAACACATCCTGCTCCCCTGTCACCTTTGAGGAGCAGAGCTCAGCCTCAAGGGATGCCTCCCCTGTCACCCAGCAGTCGCTCTCACTCTCAGGCCACCCACACATCGCCCTTTTTACTCAGCAGGAAAGCACAGCCTGCACCTGTGTTGCCCTAGTGGCTTGCACCAGGGAAGGATTTGTGCCTCCAGTCTGGCAGGGAGAGTCGGGCTCAGGCCTCCCGGGGCAGCTGTAGCACCTGCCACAGCCACCCGCCCAGGCCACGTGAGACACACTGACCTCAGGATAGTTGCTATATTTCATAGTGTTTCAATTTAAAGTACTCAAAATAGCAAGTGGGCTGTGTTGCAGCTGGCCCCAGTGGCTGTTTTGTGGGGTGAATGAAAGCTGGGCATTACAAGGTTTGGAGCAGGGGAGAAGAGCATCTGAAAGTTGGAGATTTTGTGAGGTGCTGTTCAAACATTTGCAGTGATAATTCATACCGTGAACTGTCTTGTCAGCTGTGCTGGGATTTCATCTTGCAGAGATGTACTAGCTCCCTGCAAATAGGAATCTGACTACAATACAGCATGACATTTACGATGGAAAAGCAAGGCCAGTGGAGTGAAACAAAGAGCAAGTCACACGTGGCCATATAGATATCTCCTTGACTTTGCAAAGCCTGTGCCCTTTCTCTTATTGAGCCCAGCCTCGTGCTGTTGGCTACAGTCCAACATCCATACTCATCCCTCTGCACATCTTGTCCAAGGAACATATGGTCATATGACAACCACATCGGCTTCACCTTTGTCTGGACAACCTGGGGCATGAATGCTGGTGACTTCTTCCCATTTTAAGGGAAATGGATGGGAACACACAACAGGAAGTGGTGGCAACACACACCACACCAGCCTGTATTGCCACTTTCAGTGCTTTCAAGAGCAGAAGTGAGAGGGGCTGGCATGCAGCTGTATCCCACCCTGATGGGAAGGTGGACGCAGCTGGAACTGGAAGCTAAGAAGCTGGAGATGGAAGGCAGGAAGTTCTCAGGTTTCCACAACCTGAGAATCTAGAAATTTGAGCCTAGTATCAAGGGACCAAAATGCTTGAGCAAGCACTAGCAGCACCTCATAAAAGGTTCAATAAACAGTTCTTAAAAATTATGAAAAAGCTGTGTCCCTGTATGCAGATACCATGGTATAAGGGATTACTCAATATTTTCTACTTTAAAAATATGCTTGGATCACTGATGGACTTTGCTTGAGTTTTGAAGGTGCTCCTAAATCTACTTTTCATGGGAGACAGAGGCAGTTAAATATACCAAGAGGTTTTACAGATTGGAGTCCAAAAAACTACATCTCAGTCAAACAACTAACATTTCTGTTGTTCCAGCATTTCTTCCTCTGAGATTTGTGCTGCAGCACTCAGAGGTGGTGATATGGGCTTCCTGATGAAGTAAGCAGGCAAACAGGTTTCTGAATTCACTTGGATGCAAGGCAAAGGAAAATAGCTGGCAGTCAGCACATTCAGTTCTGTCGTAGAACCACAAGTCTCTCTGCTGCCTTGCCATCAGACTCAAGGACTAGGGTCTCTCAAGGGAATTCTTCAAATTGCACTATAGTGCCTACTGACAGAAGAAAAAGCAATGAGATAGAGAACAATCAAGAGCTATGTCAGTGGGATAGCCAGGCTTACTAGTTTGAAAGGAAAATTTTTGTTTCTCCAAACTTTCCCATATGCTGTAAAAATGTAGTGAAAGAAAGGCTCATGAGAAAGCTACAGAAAAAGAAAAGGCTATAAAGCTGGAATAAAGTTACCACATCCTATATCATTCTGCTCCATACACGCCTTGCTTTGGTGGTATAGTCATACCACTCCACATGGTCTGTGTGATCCTCTCGTGTATTGCTTGGCTCATCCCTGCACTGTTCCTCTCCCCACATTTCAGGTTGCTGTAAGAAGGGCTGTTCCTTTCCATGGCCGGGGCTTGCCCAGCTGCCTGTTGTGGCAGGTCTCGCCTGTCAGTCTGGCTGGAAGAGGAATCCTTAAAAGCCTGCAGGCTAGCTGTTGGGAGCATATGCTCCTCTGATGAGGGAGCACAAGCATTTCAGGGTGGCTAATCTGTAGACAAGATCCTATTAAAACGAGGTGCTTAGAAAGCGTTATCTAGGTATAACCTGAAAGAGGAAACAACTGTTTAAGCTCATTTATACAAGATGAAAACTGCTTTTCCTCACTGTCTTTCTATCCAGCTGAAGTGCTGCATTAACAGCCGGTGTTGCAAATTCAGTCACACATCTTAGGGTCAAACTGTGAACCTGTAGTCTCATTTCTCTCCTCCAGTACTAAAGGCTTTCCAGACCAATTTATGCATTTAGTTGCTTCTACTTAATGTGATGGCCTTCTAGCTCTGCATCTGTGATACCCATGTGACCTTACTGTGACCCAAATCTCTCAGTGCTCCTTGCTCTCAGGAGGACCCTGAAATTAAAGATTCAAAAGCTCCGGAGGCTTTCCAGCTATCATAAAATCTCTTGAGAGAAAAGATACTGGTGTCACTGACTGAAAATTAGTATACAATCTTGCTGATGTAAATGAGAGATTTTCTGAAATGTCCCTGAAACACTTGAATAAAGCACAGTGGATGTTTGTGTGTGTGGATAAAAGGGAGAAATAGTAGTAAACAAGTAGGAGAAAACGACGTGTTACAGTAGAAAGGATTTTTCATCTGCTTTTTAGGGCAGTGCACTTTGGAAGGAGAAAATGTAGCAAATCCTCATTTCTTACATCGTTGCTTTTCTAGAAAATTTTAACAGGTGACTGTAATGGGTTCAAACCCATTCTCAGTTCATTACTCTAGGGAGGAACAGGTCAAAACTATTGCTCCCTTAGAGACCTTGGCTTTGTAGGGGAGGCAACCTAGAAGGCACTTCTCTGCCAAGAAGAGTCACTGTCTGTGCTTGTGGTACAAGCTGCTGAATATCTGGATCTTTGATAGCAGTGTTTCTTTGACTTACAATTCAAAACAATAGCACAGAGACATAGACAAAATAAAGCACTACCTGCAACTATCCCAGCTCTTCCACTCGGTGATCTTACATGTTTTACTGTTCTTCTCCCTCACACATTTTCTTGCTTCCCATGTCAGACCACTTACACTGCAATTTCCCATGTGTTTCACTGAACACATAGCCTGGGAAAGACTCGAGGGTCAGAGCCTGTTCCTATAAGCTATGGTAAGGGTCTTAATGCTTTACTAGGTTCAGTTCACACACCTAGGTAGGTTTTCAGGGCTGCTGCAAGGCTGAGCACTGAGTACCATCCCCTACAGTAGAGGTGATGCCCTACACTGTTACTTGTAGAGCTTCCTGGCTGCATTAAAGCAAGGGGAAGGGAACTGGTGCAAACCCCAACGTCCCCTCAGTATGGAGTTGGGAGAAGGCCAGCACCCAGAGCTGAGACCTCAGGAATGCTCTTAGCGCTACTGGATTAGTGATTGTAGCACAGCAGGGAGAAAACCATCCATAAATCATAATCCAAATGGCAAGGCTAGGCTTTTACAAGGTTCTGGCATGGTATGTGAACAGGACTTAAAAAGACTTTAATCTGTCTGTGCTGCAAGATTTAATCATACTCTGTAATCATACTCTGTTTCCCTACTTTGTAAATGGTCTCTAGACAGTAGACCACTTAGAAGGTGAAGACTGTGTCTGGAAAAAGGTAAAAAAGTTATCTTAAAGGTCCTGCCCTATTGATCTGTGAGCAAGGAAGGGTGAGAGCAAAGGATTTCTCCGGGAGGCTGCTCTCAGCAGAGGGGTTCCTGGCCCACCAGTGTCTGTAGGGTATGTAAGCCCTACATAACTTTCCCCCCACCAGTTTAATTTCCCCTACAAGGCTCAAGTTCACAACTTCCCTGTCTCATCCTTGCAGTAAGAGTACACCCCCAGCTACATTTTGGGGCTGGTTGAATGGGGAGCAAAGGTAGGTGTTCTCCCCTTCCCTGTGACTGTGGATTGGGTCTGTAGAGTCAGAGCTGACAGGGCTTTGGGAGGGCTCTGGCAGGACTGACTCACTCCCAAAGAGGAACCATTCCAAAATCAACCAGAATTTAAAGGTGGACCTACTGTTAGAAAGTCTCTGAAGGCAGTGGGGAGTGGGTTGGGGCACCTGGTACGTGACAGCTGCTTGGTGCTTCCTGCAGCCTCTAATGCCCATTACAGAGAAGGGCAGGGGGACACCGAGTCAGGCTGAGGAGCCCCGGGACTACGGTGTCGTCGTCGTCCCCCCCACCTCCCCCCCGGGGACATGGTGATGAAATAGTAGCTCTCAGTACCCTGCACACGAGCTTAGAAAGCAGGAGCCTGATCACTCTGCATTGCCCTCATTGCCTTCGTTGTAATCCTCCGTTTCCCTGGGACCTCTGTTTTGNAACCCTGCACACGAGCTAAGGAAGCAGGACGTTTCCCTGGGACCTCTGTTTTGCTCTGCCCATGGTAGGATTTTTGTTCCTCTGACCGCTTTGATTCTGAGCTACATTCAGTGCTTGCAGCATATTTTCCTAAAGTGTCTGCAATGCAGCAGGACTGTAGTAACAAAGCCAAACCCAAACCATTTTATACCTCACTGAGCTTGCTCTTACAGCTAAGCGAGTCTCCTAAGTGCAAGCAGCTCAACAGCGCGCCAGGAACACCCGCAGTCCAGCCCTACACCCTGCTTATAGTACTGTTTCTCAGGGAAAAAGCGCCCACACCAAACCACCGATTCCAGCAGTGCGTTTTAGGACATTAAGAGAAGAAGTCCTGTGATATCTGAGAGTGACCATCTTCTTTCCCTGCTTTCTGTAGAGCTCCCGCTGGCTACAGCAGCACGGAGGCGGCAAAACACTCCTAGTCCACACCGAGACACTTTGGCAGGGATTTGTTTGACACCAAAAGGCTAATTAGCACCATCTTGGCAAGGTTTCCCTACAAGAGCTGCCTGTCATGTTCAGTCGCTGGTTGCCAAAATGCCGGTGGAACCAATGACCCCGGCAAACAGGCGAGAGCCTCTGCAAGGACACTCCAGCGCCTCAGCATTTTGTCACAAGTGGCTTTTCCATTCAAGGTTCTTCCCTTGAGAGGGTCTGGACCCAGGTCCACGGTGCCAGCCACTTTGTTCTGCAGCTGAGAATTCAAAATATTTGTCTCTGGAACCGGCAGTTCCTTTGTTAAACCAGTTTCAGTGCACCGGGAAATCGGCAGTCACCTTTTGAATGGAAACAGTGCTCTGCCTTTAACTTTGCTACTAAAAACTGATGGTATGGGTGGGGAGTTTAAAAAGTTCAACAAGTAACTAAAATTAGAAGCAAAATGCCTGATGGGTCAACATGGAAACTCCGGTTCTCTACACACCTACAATTTAGGAAATGTAGGAATTGTAGGATTTGTCTGCTGCTGTTGGGGGATAGGTCTGAGGAAAAAAAGTCCAAACTTTGAAAACGACAGGCAACTGAAAACAGAGAGGGTAAACACAGCAAAAAGCAGCAGAGAGCAAGTCCCCACAGATCTCCTCCCAGTGCTGTTTGGAGGGTGTTGCCCTCCAACTTGGTCCCATTGCTGCAGGCAAGACACGCGGTCCCACCTCGGCAGGCGAAAGGCTCCTTCTTACTCACCATCGCCGGCAGATCCTGCAGCCAGCGCCAGGGCAGAGAGCAGGGCGAGGAGAGCAGGGCTCCGCATGCTGCCCCGGCAGCGCTCCCACCTGAGGGGTGCTCCGGCAGGCTCCCTGCTGCACCCGAACATCTACATTTCCTGCTTCCTGCCGGGGAGCATCTGAGCTGCATTTCTTCAGGAGATGGACTCTCTTTGATGGGTTTTAGGAAGTGATGTAATTCCGTCTGGGCCTGTCAAGCGAGCAATGATTGCAAAAGAAAGAAGAAGAAAAAAAAAAAACAGAAGTTGCTCTTCAGGCACGCACTTGGCTGAAGCACCTTTATGCTGTAGGTGAGAGAGCTCCCGCTCTCTTCTTTCACTTTTGACTTTGCTACCTTCTATCTTCATCTACACACAGTGCCACAGATCATACAAATAGAAATCAGACACAAAACTTCATGTATGTATGTTAGCAGGTAGGTTTTATGTCATTTTTCAGGGTGGTTGAGCAAGAAAATTTCCATAGTGCCTCCCCTCCTGCCTTGGTTTTCAAGCTGTAATTTTCCCCCCATTCAGCTGGGAGCCTGCATGCATTTACAGTCCCAAAAGGCAACCCCCAAGTGGGCTGTCTTCAGCAGATGGAATAAATGGCTGGCTCTCTTAGCAGCATATAACTGAGTATTCTGGGCTGGTTTGTGCTGAGGAAGAGGAAAAAGCAGAAAACCACACCAGTTTCTCTTATGAGCAGGTGGCTTAGCTAGAAAGCTCTTAGACACCAGTGATGGCAGCCACAGATGACAGGGGACAGAAGGTTTCAATCCCCACCAGGATGCAGGGCCTGGCATGGGGGTCCACAGTGCCATGGTTGATGGAGGTGGCAAGGGGCAGGTAATCCTATCTCCCTTCGTCACACCTCTTGATTTTTGCTTCCCCTTGGCAGTCTCTGTCTGGGTGGGCAGACCTTGGCTGTTGCCCCCCCAAACACTGCCCCGTCCTCTGTTCCCATCACTCCATCACTCTCCACCACTCAGAAACACATGAGGGCTGGCCAGGGTTTTCCACACATCACCTGTTGTTGGGTAAGAGCAATGGAGGATTTAAAAATTAAACCAAACATTTTAAATCTTCTTTCTCTATAGACTGGGCCTACCCAGGGCCCTGGGTTTGGATCTGGATCTAAATCATACATGTACCCAAGCAGGGAGAGTGGCTGGACCATAGATTTTGTTTGTTCCACTGTAAAAATAAGTGCTAGCTCTAAAATTCATCTCTCTCTGTTGAGGAGAGTCTGCACTACAGATTTTACTCTGGAGCATCCCATTTTAAATAATTGCATAAAAATTTCCAGTAATAATCTAAGGAAGGAGGGTTGAATGGTGACTGTGTAGGAGCTTCATAGTACTTCCCCTAGACATCAGTCTCTGTCAAAATCTGATTTCTTGTCAGAATTTGTTGAGATCTGGAATTTGTTGAAGCCAGTGAATCTTTCTGTTCAGATTGGTGGGAAGTGATCAATTGCTGCTCTGCTTCTCCAGCTAATAATTTTTCTTAACACCCTGATGCTTTTATAGGTCATTAGTTATAGATTATTTAGCTTGAGTAGCTGAGAAATAGGTCAGTGATTCATTTAATGATCAGCTTGTTGATAGATTTAAGCCACTTGGATGATATAGCTAACTAAAAATCTGAACTGGTTGCTTAGTATCGGCCATGTATGTTTATGAACTTGATAAAATAGTGTGGGGGGAAGAGCAATATTACAACGTTTGCACCTATAAGAAAATAAAGGGGAGCTCTGAGTTTTGAAACCACTACGCTGACCAACGAATTAAATATTTCTAGGAGATAATCTTCAATGTGATGCTATAGTCACACAGTAACACTTATCAGACAGAAGTGTCAGACGTGAGACTTGCCAATACTTTTAAGATTTTTCCATTAAAAAGTGACAGAAACTCCAAGGATTAGTAATAGTGTCTAATTGACATAGACAGTTTGAGTGACGGAAGTCCAGAAATTGAGGGTACCCAGGCATCTGCTATGTGCTCAGAGGTGAATTTGTCTAGTCTGGCAATAGGAAAACTGATAATGGGCCAGTGCCCAGCATGGGTAAAGCCTGCCTGTATTTTCAGGAGCAGAGTCTCAGATCCCAAGGATGTCACTATTGTCCATCCTCAGCTTTCCTTGAACTTCAGTCAACAGTAGGGAAAATCTTACTATTTAACAGTATTTTCATTGCTTTAACATACAGAAAAGATGTGCTATACTCCTTTCAATTTCTTCCCCATCTCCTTCCCAAGTTTGCCACTCTAATATCATATGGCCTGCAAACATGTGTGTCTGATTTATCCTGCCGTGCATATTTGTGGTTCTGCCCCATTCTGTAGACTTAGCCCAGTTCACTCATCCATTACTAAAACATAAACCTAGACAGAGAAACTGGAAGGGAAAACAGAAAAGGATTTGGGTTTTTTGTATCTTTGCTGCATTTTAACCTCATATTTCTAATGTAAAGAACAATATCCTTTTCTCTTTTCCCTTTCAGCCTTTCTACATAGGTTGGAGCATTTCCCCTCAAGTTCCCATCAACTGTTATTGACAAATGTTTGGTTAACAACTCATCACTACCCCTTGAAAGGAAGATAGCCATCTACTGCTGTGTACACAAGTATGATTTCTAAGGCAAATAAAAGTACAGGAAATGTGACTCTTGACCACAGTACCTTTTAATTAAGATTTTAGAGGGATACAAAGGCAGTTTGGCATGTATTTGAATTTTTTTTTTTTTTAATTGTAGAGAAAGAGGAATGAGGTATTTTGTATGCTGACACATCAGGCTCTCAAGCAAGGGCAGTTACCTCGGTCCATCATCCCCAGCAGCATTGGGATCATGCTCCCCCAAAGTACTCCCAGCAGGCTCCCTTTTGCCTGCATGGGAAACAAGGTTGCCTTGTTTGTTGTCTTCAGCCTCATGTGCCTCTCTTCATAGTAGAAATACAGAAACCAAAAGCTGTAGTGACAACCTTGCTGCAAAACGAGCTTGTGTATTTGGAAACCCCTGTGGCTTCAGTCATGAATGATTTTGTAAGAGGGGTAGAATGTATCTGATTAGTACAGCCTTAGTGCATCCGGCCTTAGTGCATTTACTAGGATCCACAGTGCACCTCAGCAAAAAGAAGTGCTGAGGTACTTTTCACAGGTAAACTCACTAAATTTTCTGGGTGCTTGCAATGTATGTTACCCATGTGGAAACGTTTGTGCATGTTCCATGTTACTGTTTCATCAATTCTTATATTATAAAGGGCATTTCTGACCACCAAGCTAGGCTGTTTGCTAATGTTCTTCCCTAATCGAGAAGGATTTGCATCACTGAGATGACAGGATGTCATCAGAGTGACATTTTCAGAGAAACAGAAATGTATTGCAATGCTGCAGCCACTTGGCTGATTCTCTTCTTGTTCCTTTTTCCTGTGAGAACAACAGCTAAATTTTTGCAAGTGATGTGGCAAGCTGATGGTTAGTTACAGGGCTTTTATTACAAACCTGCTAGTGCAGCTTGTCTGCTGCAGACTTCAGCAGCTAATCCACCTGCTCTGAAGTGCAGGCAGGGGCTAGTGCCAGCCAAGTTCTGCTAGTCCCTTAATGACTTGTTTCTGTCTCTGACACATGTTGAGAAAGGACAGATAAAATTTTCCCACAAGTTGCTGTGAAAGAATGGAAAATAGCAGTGTATTGCAATTTGCTGCAATATTAAAAAAAAATCATCAAAGCAAAAGATTTTGTGTAAAGCCCACAGGAATCTTCTCGAGTCAGCCAGACTGTCGGCTGCAATGGCACTTCTGTGGGCTGCTGAGCTAAGATTTGCAGAATCAAGGCTGAAATCCAGAGCATCCTTGTGGAGAAATCTCATGGGGATCTGGAATCGCATCCACCGTTGTACTTGTTTCAGAGCAGGCAATGCCTGACTGATTTGCAGATGACAAAGCTCTCTTTCCAACAAATCAATTCTAGATTACATGAAAAGAGCAGTTATATTTTATTTCTGAAGCCACAGAGGTGCTTCAGGAAAAGTTTTAGATCTTTCTGAAACCAATGCCACCAGTATAAATTAGAACAAAGCTTAGAACAAAGTGATGTTTTCCCTAACTGGGGGGACAACATCTGTTTAGTAACAGAACTAAAATGAGAGTGACAATAAAAGCATAAAACCAAGTATCTGCCAGTTTTGAGAATCTCTTTGCATAATTGGACTTGTAATTGTCTTTTCTTTCTCTTTATTTTCTTCCTTGTGCATAACACAGGCTGTTATATCATGCTGGTAATATTTGGGATACTTCAATAGAAACAGAAATAAAATACAAAACTAAACTTGAAAATATCCAGATGTTTGTATCTACAAAATTATGCTTGAAAATATTCAGATGTTTGTACCCAGGTTTCCTTTAACAAAATAAAAAATTGATTTAAACAGAGACTTCTAAGATTGAAAATCTCTGAAACGGAAGAGGTCTCAGGGTTCATCAAGAGCACTGGCAGACATATCGAAGTGTAGCTGGACATTACATTTCTACTAATTTTTGGGAAAGCGGTACATGGATTATATATTTTGTACATGCCAAAAGATTCTTATTTGTGACTTGTGTAAAATCCTAAAATAGATGATGCCTCTATTCTATAGCAGTACTGATTGTGTTTTGAAAGATGTGTCCTCCTGGGAACTCAGCTTTCCCTCAGGCAAAAGCCACAGCTGAAACTGCACTTCCAAAAAGACAACGTCTGGTCAGCAAAGTCATCTTGTTATTTGACCACTAGAGAAACACAATTACTAGCTGATGTAGGTAGTCCCCAGCAGAGCTTTCCTTTAGCCTAGTGGGAATTTACCCATAAAATCCTTTACCCACAACCTTCCTAGACTCCTATCCTTGAAATCTAGGTGGGACTCCATGAGATTTATCTTTGTCTCAATGCAGGCTGGATAAAGATGGGATGAACGCCCCAAAGTACAACTTTAGGATTGGTTTTTTTTTAAAGCCTTTATTTATCTCAATACTACCAGCTTCACATTCCTCTTGGTAGCTAAATAATAAGTGCTTTGTCCTAACTTTGCAACTTCAGAGTCCTCCTGGGCTCCAACAGTGGCTGTACTCAAAACTGTCTGTTTTAACATGTAAAGGTGTTTGGGCCAAGATGCTGCATCCCACTTATTTTCAAAACTGTGCAGAGCACCCTCATGGGCCATGAAGCCATGAGCATCCAGACAAGCAGCCAAGGCCTGAGCAATGCAATTCTGAGAATCGAATTTTCAGGCACTGTTATTCATTGCAACTTATCACTACTGTGAGAGAAATTTACAATTTTTAAATCTTTTATATTTTGTTCTTTCGAGGCCAAGACTGGAACGAAACTGAAATAAAAACCATCGTTTTTTTAAAAGACTTGGGTCAACTTCCTGACCTTTTATTTATGAATAAATCAGGCTTTCGCTTCTTTGTGGAAGAGCACAGGGATTTATTAGTGAAAGGTTTGTCTCATTCTTTGAAAATTATTATGCACATGTTGTGTTAGGTTTTAAGATGGAATTATAGACTGAAATTATATAAATAGAAATATAAATTTTCTGCAGGGTTGCAATGTATTCCAAACTTGTATTAAGTGTACAGTTGATATAAACAATCCAAGTCCTATTTAAAGGAACAAATGGGTCATTGGGCACTGCAACTGTTGTCAGGAGAGGGTCCCCTTCCACTCTCAGTCAGGGGTTGAGGAACACATCTGACCAGAAGTGGACCTCAAAAGTAGAGCCATGTAATAAGGTAGGAAGAATAAATTTGCTTGAGATACCTCACAGAGGGATGCAAGTGTGTTGAAAAGCCTGTTCAGAAGAGGAGCTGACTCGAGTCTGCAGTGTGGGGAATAAAGCTGTTTTGTACAGAAATGGCTGTGCAGGCGCAGAAGGGGAGCAGACCTCCCAGCACACACAGATACATGGCAGACAATACAACTGTAATGCTAAAAGGAGTATCCATGCAATTTAGAAAAAAAACTTCAGACAATGGAAATTCTCTGTGGCTGCTCCTGGGAGTAAGAGAAGAAACACAGCCTGGGTGTCCCACACAAGGATCAGAGACTTGTCTGGTCACAGGCTTTCATGATCCAGCTCACTTGATAGATGCATGGTTAGCAACTTAAGTGGGGAAAAAAGCCATCAGCTGGTAAATTATCTTTACATGAAACATCAGTGCTGTGAGTCTTACATGGGGGTGCCCCACTCAGTAGTTGTCACTTCCAAGTCAATGCTAGCTTAAGATGTGGCTTGAAAAAACTCACAGTGCTCTGCAGAAATTGAAACATTTCTCCTAAAGAGATAATAAAAAGTAAGATTGATGAAGTAAATGTTTGGAAACCAAACACAAATCTGTCTTGGGTGCAATCACTGGGGAATTCAGTAAAATGAAGAGTAGAGAGACAAGGTACTTGAGGGAAAGTAAACTAGATTTTTTTTAATCCTCCTTCTTTCATTTCTAGGGTGCTCCAGCTGGATGTCTGAAGGTATTTTCTCAACTGTGAACAATTCATAAGAAGAGAAGAAAATCTGAAAAGGACATTCCTTCAGGAATACTAGTCCATAAAAAACCACACCAGCACATCCAAACTGTAATGTGAGTACTAAGATTTTTCCAGCCACACCTAAAGCATCTGAAGATAATCTTTGATGTCCTAAAATAATGCTGCTTAAATGTTGTTTGATACTTTTTTAGACTGTGAGAGTTCTCATTTGATCCTCCCATCTAGGTCCCTTTCTCTATTCTTGAATTAAATGTTCTCGTCTTTTTCCTTTGCATATTTTCACTGTAATTACTGAGCTTTACCTCACAAATAGTTAATGTAGAGTCCAGACTCTAAACAAACATTAAAGACGAGCTTTTTTAAAGCTTCTCAGATACCTAAAGATGCAAATAACCACTAAGTACATTTAAGAGTATGGATATCTGATCTGGGGCAAATTTTGTTCCTAGATGATTTGAAAAATTTATTTTCCATAGTTTGTCATTTAAATACTTTTAAAGGACCTAATCCAAGTGCTCAGTTCTAGTGTAGTGTTGTGAACCAACATTTAAAATCATGGGATGCCGCCTCCAGTCCTGTCATAGTCCAGCTCTGCAGAATTTGAGGACATATTTAAGCATATAAATAACCCCAGTAGAATTAAAGAAACAGCATCCAGCTTTAAACCAGACAGATATTAAAGGAAAAAAGTGTGGTAGTCTGCAGAGAGACTGTATTTAAAATGTGCATGCAAGCAAGAGGCTAAATTAAGGCTGTTTGGATGGCTCTCAGCCTGTGTTCTGAGCGTGTGCCTTTTTAACTTCAGGCCCCTGTATCAACATGTGTTGGTGCTCCTGAAGGCACTTTGCCTGCTCCTCTGTGCCAGTGGAAACTAGGACTGAAGCAATGAAGCATAGCTGATTATTCGAAAATGATCATACTTTCAAAACACATCTTTAAAAAAAAAATGCAGTTAAAGCATTTTCTGTATGGCAGTACATTGTTAATACAGGTTTGACCATCACAGATGCTAATACCTGATACATCCCTTTGTCAGGGTGATTGTATTAAGCCCATACATCACTAACTCAACAAGTTTTCAACAGCCTTTGCAATGCCAAGGATGCTGTTTCAGAAAATGTACACCTTAGAATCTGAAATCAGACACCATGCTGAAATCTGGAAAATCATGTATCTGTACCCTCATTTTCAAACGGCAATGTGAGTAGAGTTGCCCACAATTCTAAATTCTCTGAAAACAGTACCCCATCTCAACACAGAGTGTATTTAATCACTGAAGACCAGGTCTTCACACAGGTGATAGTATTTTTTGGGGATATATATCCAAAATGCCATCAGTCCCAACCCAGGGAGGGACATGCTGAGGGCATTTGTGGCAGAAAGCATTGCTTTTCAACACCCTGTGTTTAAATCTAACTTTCAGTTCAGTATAGCTGACTGTCATGCGCAAGACTACCTGAAAAAAAAAAAATATTTTGCCTCCTGCTTGGGTCTGGTATGGGAGAAATCCTTTTCAAAGAGCTGGGTTGGATGTACTGTAGCACATTTTCAGGTGGATCCATGTTTTGACCAGTATGTGTGATGGCAGCACCGAATGGCATACATTCATTAAATATTTCTTTGGTTGCTGTAGAGAGCTGTGACAGTGAAATATACTTCAGTATATATACTAGCAGCCCAATTACACATCCTAATAGCAGTACACAGACTGATACCCCTTAACTCCTGTGGCTCCTTTTCTATGCATCTGTCCATGCCACAGTCACACCCCTGTGCCAAAGTGTAGGTGCATCACGTGTGGTCTGAAGTGAGAATCTGATCGTGGTTCTGACAGGCTTCTACCTGGCCTGTATCCCACTCTCTGAAGCTTGATCTTCTGTCGGAATGTACAGGTTTTACACTTAGGTGTACCCTTAGTACGAGGCAAGCAATAGTGAAATTCTGTGAGAACTGGCATTCAGCCAGTTACAGGCAGAAGCAGCAAGAATAAAAGTAATCAATCCTACATAATGGCTGCTAATGAAACCCCTGATGGAAAGAATTGTAGATTTGATCCTACTGGAAATAGAAGCTTCCTGGAAGTGAATGTATAATTTGTCTCTTAATCCATTTTGGTTCTGAGTACTTGTGAAGCTTTATGTCTTCTACCATGTCTTCAAAGGTCAATCCACACCTAGCCTGAGTCTACACCCTCCTTGAATATCAACAAGGGCAGATCTCAGCATGGTTTAAATTCTTATAATTGTATTTCCACACAGAGTGAAACGTGGAGTTCATTTGAGGTTCACAAGTCGTTCTTTTCCCATTAGAGCTGGAAATGCTTTTAGAGAATGCGAGTATCCTACACTCAAAAACACCGCTAACAAAACCCAAAAAATATGCCTGCCAAATATAGGCACTATATTTAAAGCTATAAATCAGGAGGGTGGATGGCACAGAACCATCCCAGGTTTCCAAACCGGGGGACTGATCAGATCAGGCAGGCGGCTGATGGGGAATTTTTAATCTCTGAGAAGCTGGAATGGCAGACAGGAAGAAGAGAGAAGGATGAATGATTAAAAGCAAACCAGTACCTGCATTACTGCTTTTGGAAGATGTAATCTCACAAATATGTGCCTTGCCTGAGGAGTCAGCATCCTAGTAAGAGGCTGGCTCAGCCCACTTGGGAGGCAGCTCTGCAGTTAAACCTCCTGCTGGCTGGTTCCTATGGGTTTTCCCCCGTGAGATGAGGTGAGAGCATGAAGAAATCCAAAGGAAGTTTTAAATTCATAAAGCTACCTAATCCCCATTCCAAATAATCCCTTAGGAATCTTACAGTAATGTAAGTTTCATATAATCTCATTGTCCAGGATGCTGACTGCTATCCCAGTATTAGTCCTCAGCAGATCATCACTGCAGATGCAGGCATTTCACAAGGAATGGAGGTTTGGAGTTGCACATGTGCAATTTAGCTGGGTATAGATAATGGTGTAGATATTGTTAGGGAATGATCAATTTATTTTACTAAAGCTATTTAACCATGAACATTGAAGATGAAGTTGCAAGATCATTTCTAGCCACCCTAGCATTAAGTTTGCCAAATGCTCTCCTGTTAGCTCTAGTGGGCAAGTTGTTGGCAAGAGATCAGACTTTGACAAAGCTTTGAAGGTGTTGTATGATTTAGAGCACCTAAATCTACATGGGATGAGTGAAGGCCAGGTGCAAATGGGACACAAAAAACTACAACTTTTATTACACATTTACTTCAGCTCTACCTTTTTGAGTTTGGGTTTCTGTTGCCAACTTCTACACAGTGCAAGGGTATGAAGAACAACCTTGCCAACTTGGCAAGAAATTATCAAACCCTAAATTTCTTTTTGTTCCTAAGGGAATTTCTGTTGCTTTTTGAAAAAATCAGGTTGGTTATAGGACATCTAGGGAAAGCTTCCTGATGGGGCATTGGACGGCTCTCTGTATTCATTCAACCAGCAGAGCCAAGAGCCTGTAGCTCTGTCTGCCTGTACTTGTATTTCTGCCTTGCTGTTGCATGTCTACAGCATTTGCCACATGCTCCTGCTTCTCTGCAGGCACTCACTGTATAATGCACTGAGTCTGGTCACCCTCAGCCCTCTCAGGGAATCAAGGGTTTGTCTCTACAAGAATTTGAATTGTAATGGTTGTCCGTGCCATGTGTTGAGTATACGTGTAACGCTCGGAGCCACTTTTTCTCGGAGCAGTAAAACTGATATCCATTGAGGCAGCTTTTCAAAAATAGTTTAGCAGTTGTTGGTAACAGCACATAATAAGTATCTCTAATTCAGATCCCAAGTTCATATTACAAAGAGTCTCTTGGTTAACTTCTGAAAAGCCATGTCAATTTTCCAGCTCATCTGAATCTTATTGCAACTTCCAGACTCTGCAGAAACACTTCTTACAGAGAAATGCTGTTTCAGCCTTGCCTTGTCTCTAGGCAAATGTCTTTATTTGTTTACTGAACGTTGATGAGCCCTGGGCAGGGCAGTGACAGACAGTTCACACAGATCGTGTGTCATTAGCTCTGGGGAAAAAAACCTAAACTCAAACTTGTGTCAATTTTGAAGTGGAGCTGTATTGAGGGTGGCCATTTCTTGCCATCCAGAATTCAAAGAACCTGCAGTATTATTACCTCTCATAATAATTTCTGTGAGCTAATTTATATATGGCTATACACTTGCAGAGGACTCTTGATATTGATTTAGAATAAAAAGTTCTGCTTAACCTGACTTAAAAATTCTCCTTGAGTTCCTGCAGGGGAGTATCAATAGACCAGGACCTTGCCTTTTACCTCCTCCTTTTTTATGTTCTACCTGCCTTTCGCCATGATCTTAGGCCATATGGACTAGCTACAAAGCAGAACAGGGCACAAATATCTCAAGTCTCATAAACAGGTATTGAAATAGCAAAGAGTAAAAATAAACAACAAATTATGTAGGTGCAAATAAAAACCTTGATGGAAGTTAGCTAATGTCTGAGCTGGCTTTCAATCTGACTTTTTAATGCAACATTACAACACAGTTAGCTGTGTAAACAAGCAGTCCCAAACTCCATCTTTGTGCAGGTTTTGTTTGTGGCTTTATTTCTTACAAGGTTAAAAAAAATGAATAAAATTCATGCTGGTGATTAGGAGTGCAAAAGAAAAGTTCAAACAAAGGCAAGGCTTAAAATGACTAAGAATAAAGGATGGGAGAAAAAATAAAATGCAAAGAGGTAAATTTAGGGAAGATAACATACTTTTAATATTAATGATTACATAATCATTGATATAAGAATATCATGGAGATATGCCAAGTAAGATAGAAAGTAAAAAAGCTGGTTGTCTTCAGAAACAGTTAAGTATTTCTTTTTGGAGGAGAGAACTGGATATGAAATCATAGAAAGGAGGACAAGGGAGTTTGAAATGTAGTTTAAATATTAGATGGGGCCAGTAAAAGAGGAGAGAAGAAAGATCCAAAGAGCTAAGGGTAGGGATACGATATTTAGAAATGGAAATGTAAAAGTAAAGTGTGGCAAGGATGCTATACAGGCAGGGTACAGGGGTAAGAGATGAAAGAGAAACAGGAGCAGTTTAAACAAAGATACTAAATGCCAAATTGAGAGTTTCAAATGAACAGGTCAGATGGGACCACTGATAGAAAGAGAAAATTGAGACACCTGAAAGGAGAGAGAGATTATGTGTTTTGTTACTAGTTCCCTCGGACATCCTGGGGGAGTGCTGGAAAAAGTACTGCTCACCCTCCACTACAAAAAGAAGACAAAAAGACGTACTAAATGTTCTCAGCTAAATGAAGCAAGAATTTGGGAAAGGCACTAAATGCAGCACTGGAGAAATTAGGGCCAGAGATCACGAGGATGCGTACCAAGAGGGTGATACTGGCTGATAGATGAGATGATTCAAAAATATGACCTGCAAAAGATAATATTAGAAATAGGGAGAGTAAGGAGGAAAGCAGCTTGCCAGAAAGTTGGGCCAACAATCCTAACATTAACACTAGAATTGTCAGGATATCAATGAATATAAAATGATAAGGGCAACGGATGAAAAAAAGTGGAAGGGGAAGAAATAGAATTTTGGATAGCAAAGTCTCATATCACATTATTTATACAGGTTAGAAATAAGAGGCATCAAAGCTGCTAGAAGAAAAGCAGAGCTTTCATTAGGTTGTCTCCATGTATGCATGATACAGAGGCAGACCCACAGCACCTCTGTCAAGAGAAGTGGATGACTTCAGATGAGAAATCCAACAACTAGTTATCACATGTCGAAGTAATTCTTGAATAGCAAGTGTTTTGTAAGAACTTCTCTTTCAGCTTTGCTACTGAGCAGGGGCCAGGAGAGCTGAGACATCTTAATGCCCTCCTCAGCAGTCCTGAGTCCCGCAGTCTTCAAACAATAAACCATGAATTATTTCATTTGGCATTTGGGGTGAGGTTGCACCATCCCATCGGACCACAGCTTTCTCAGACAGATGAGTCATTGCCTTGGTGATTACAGCCAAGCACTGGCACAGCACACAGAGCAACACAAGCGTGGAAGGGGAGGATGCAAACCAGCTCTGGAGCTCACCTCCCCAGTGACACAGCCACCGACCCGTGGGCAGGCTGACAACACACATGGCTTGTAGCTCCCTGTGTGCTCAGGGGAGTGACCTGTTCCCTTGATGCTGCTCATGCACAAGGCTGGAATGTTGTGACAGAGGTTGCATGACATGAAAGCTTAGGAAGAACGTGACTCTCAACTGAAATATTGTAAAAGACAGAAAGCCGTTTTAAAATTTGTCAAAAATATGGCACCTTCTCACTCAACAGATTTGGTAATTCAGTGTGCTATTTGTTCACTTTACTGATCACACTAAGTTGCAATTTACACTTTTCCATTCTGCTCAAAGAACAGAGGTGACACAGCTATGAATAAGTTGGCACTTACTGGCTTCCCCACTCTGCCTTAACCCGGATGTTGTATGGTTTTAACTAGAACAATGCAGTTAAACAGCTGCCTATGAAAGGAGAAAATACAGTTCAAATGGGGTAACTGGGCTAGCAGGAAAGGAAATGAGCTTCACCTGAATTCCTGTTTCTAAGAACCAATGATGTGGTTATACCACAGTGCAGTTATACCAGGAAAAGGGAATCACATGTCTACACCACACTGCTTTACCAGCACAGAGGCTGTGTGTAAAAACAGGCTGTTAGACATAAAGATGTTGTATTTTCATCTGTTGCAAAGACTTTTTTCTGTTATTAATGAATGTATTAACAGAAGTATGCTGTCACCCCATTGCAAATATTTCAGTTAGATTTGTTTGCTTATTAATTGACTGGGCTTGGTTCTGATTTTCAAGGAAGGATCCCCCAAAATAGGCATATTAAAATATCTAGATACAAATACTGACTTCCTTGCATAAATATAAAAACTCTTCTCTGGCCCCAGCATCATTTAGTTCCCAATGAGAACTTTGCAAACTCTTCAGTTAACAAATGCCTCCCAAAAAGAGGAAGCACCAGCTTTTATTGATATTAAAGGAATAAAATAATGTGAAACACTGTCATTACATTCCACGGTTGCCCAGTCACCATACACTTTCATTAAGTCTTGAGTAGGCCAATATTACTCTACCGTTTTAATAAACACAGCCACCAAAAAAATCATGAAGGTATTTCACTAATATTCTAATGTTATAATTTAAGTTTACAAAAATAGTGCACATAAAATTTAAAATTGCTCAAGATTCTGTGTGTTTGAGGCTATTATTCTCAGGATTTGCATAATAATGTGAAACCATAGACTCATTTACTCCCTCGATTGCTTAGCTATCAAAAAGTCACAAATCTTGGATATACAGGCACATGATTGCCCTCCTATAAATCCCTGACTGCCTCTTCTCTTGCAGTTTTGCCTGAGGGTGTAAAAAGTTGTTTTTTCCTTTTCCTATTAAGGGTGAGAAATCTTCCTTTCAGTAACAGTTTTAAAAGAAGATGTAGTTTTATAGACCTTAGAAGTCTCCAAGAGTGCACACACAGAAACACACACACAAAAAATCACAGTGTAATATTTCTTACCGTTTTCAAAAACCTATGCAATTTGAAGAGCGTACTTATTTTACACATTACGTGTCTCAAGAATGAATCTGAGGACGCTTTTGATTATATTGAACATACTTTCCAAATATTTTTTTCTATTTTGGCCTTGTGTGGAAGTCAGTTATATTTTTAAAACTTCATATTTTCAGTTCCCACTTCTAGAAGTCACTCTTGGGTAACTGAAAGCTTGACGCTGAAGAACAAAATCATGATCTAACCACAGCATGAAGTAGAAAAGCTACAGAGAAAATGCACATAGTTGTCCATACTAGTATTAAAGCATTAAAGCAAATGACAGCCTTAGTTACCTGCCTTTTGTAGAAAAGGTTCTTCATTTTAAATATACTGCAACCTGAAGTCATATTCTTCCTCTCCCTCCAAAAGATATCACCCCAGATCTAAAAATCCAGTGTCCTGGTACCCAGACAATGTAAAGAAATCTCCAGCTCGAACTGTGTGCACAGGCTAAACTGACAAACATTTACACAGAGCACCACTTCCTTTTTCAGTGTTAGCATTTCGGATCTGCATCTCCCTGTGACAAACACCTGAAACAGCAACAACTTCAGAATGGATTTCATTTTCTCTCACTAAAAATGTGACCAAAATCCTAGCAAGGAGAAGTATTTGGGCTCTTAAATAATTTTGAAAGCTATAGTATCAGAATATAAAGTGTCTGTCTTATAGAACCGGTTTCAGTGAGTGCATTTTAGCTTGGCATCTCAGAATAAACTAGGAGTCTAGGAAAAAGTAATATATTGTCTGAAGATACAGGATTTTGATAGGCTGTATGTTTTTTAAAGCAAGTTCCACAACTCACCTTCAAAGTCCAGGCCAAATTAGTAAATCCTTCCTGTTGTTTTCATGAGGGAGTATGACAACACTCAGTAATTCACTTCCTTCCTTTCTGGCTAACAACTGGTTTTCTAAGCCTCTTCTTGCAGAAATTGCACTTCTTGTAGAGTGAACCCTTGTTTAACCGAGATTTGCTGCTTACATATGTGAGTCTTTCTCACTCAGATCCAACACTTTCACAGTCTGAATTCTCTCAGAAGGAAATAGAGAGTTTCTTTATCCAGAACCCTGGCCACATGGAGTCAAATCATAACAAATTACACATTTACTATATGGATAAGAGAAACTTTTCCCTAAACTTCCCTTTAGCAGGAGAAGCTGTGGCAAAGAAATAGATTTTAAATCAAAATATTACTACAAATAAAAAATTATCTACAGATCTCTGGGATTAATATGAACTTCAAATAAGCTTAGTCAGAGTAGAAAGTACTTTTCATAAGCCTGTTCTCAAGTATTTAAGCAAGCAAAATGTGACACAGACTGTTAATTTAAAAAACTTTGCATCTGTATTTTAAAATAATAAACATTCAAGAGAGATAATTCACAGAATCTATAAATGCCAATGTAGGACTTTATTTATTGGGATTTCAACAGAAATTTTATTCAATCAGAATATCCTTTTGATGGAATTCACATCAGATATTTCACAACAAGAAACCAGAAGTTGATAGGGGTTTTTTGGTAGGAGTTCAAGTAAAACATTCATACAGCCACAAGCATTTTCTCATCAAATCACCCTAATTTATTTTCACTGTCTTCCAACAATTTGATACATTTTTCAGAAATGATTTCACAAATGGATAAACTGCCCTACACCAGAAAAAACAGTAAAGAAAGCTATATGAGATTAACCATGAGATTTTTTTTCTGATGGTTTAATTATACACAGCATAATAGATTCTTTGTCACACAGGCTTCCTAAAGTGAGTCCATAAAATATTTTCTTCAGCCTCTAAATTAGAAAAATTATTATCTCTAACTTTTGAAAAAATTTAAATTCATAGAATGGAAAAGATTTAAAACTGGTTTTGAAAAAAGCCACAAGGTTGTATACACTGTGGGTTTTGGCTCTGACATGATTACATTGTCTGAAATGCATCCACGAAGACATGTAAATGTACTATGATTTACACAACTTCACACTGCAATCATGCAAACAGCCCTGTTAATGGGACTTGTAGCGATAAACTCCATTAGTGCTTGAATCCTACAGCAAAGCCTCCAAGTATTGAAAAAAACAAGAGCTCTGTGAGGCTTTTAGTGCAAATACTGATTTTTTCTGAATTTACTGCAGAAATACATGGACTTGCACAGAAAGACCTACATCAAATCCATGCACCAAAGCGCTGAAAGGGAGAGAGTGACCTTCCTTTTTTTGATGAGTGACCTCTTCAAAGACCAAGTAAAGTTTTGTTTTCCTTTTGACTCTTGGATAAATGATTATGCCATTCGAGTGTATCCACACATGAGCAGTTTTAAGAAAAGAAAACATCACATCAAAGCTGTGGTAACTTTCTGCTGTTCATCATCTTCTGTAAGAGTAAATGATGGCCAGAATTCTTGACAAAGAGTGAAAAATATTTATTTTTAAAATGCCTTACTTCTCAGAATTTAAACATGTTTTTTCCATGTTATTATATTTTGTGTTTATGTATCAAAAGCACCAAGGTGAAAAATATATACTACTCCACTGTCAAAAACCCAAAACCACTGGTGAAATTATTGATGTGTAGAAGTGCTAGTTTCTCCTTGAAGAAAGAATTCCAAGTGGTCAACAGTTTACCCTGAGTCCACCAAATTGCTCAAAGAATTTCTTTTGCCTCCAC
This sequence comes from Vireo altiloquus, assembly GCA_013396875.1. Lineage (NCBI taxonomy): Eukaryota > Metazoa > Chordata > Aves > Passeriformes > Vireonidae > Vireo > Vireo altiloquus. The sequence goes on from VZRF01012572.1 coordinate 1,354,293, forward strand.
TGTACTTACTACAGTTAGCATTTTAAGGGTTCAGCTTACTCCCTCTGTCCACCTCAAATATGTGTTATTTGCTCCTGATTTTGTGGAAAATTTCAGTTCACAGCCTTTTTTCATCATTTTTTTACGTACATCTACGCACCTGAGCAAAACACACCAGAGTACATTTCAGCAATGCTTGTTATTAAACTGCCTATCTTTGTTTGCTTATATTATTTCTTTTTTTCCAATTACATGCTTTCCTACTTTGCTAAAATATCTAGTCACATGCTACATGTTGAATAAAATTCTCCAAGTCAGCTAGGGAACTGTAAAGAGAATCATCTGTGTCTTGACTTCTGAGAAACTTTCGAAGGGTATCTAAAGCACTCAAAGCCTCGTTTTTGGATGGTAAAGCCTGTTCAGCTCCCTGAAGTCGATCACCTTCACACTTATCTTCATCACCAACAAATGTTTCAGCTTTATCTGATGCAATTTCTTTGGCACACATCCTTTCATTATTTGTGGGCACTTCATAAGTTACCAAACCATCATCTAGAGCTGCATATTCTTCCAAAGACAAACCTTCTGGAAACTCTACTCCAGCTGCCCGTGCATGTGCAATCAAATCAAAATCACTTTCAACCTCGTTGTCCTTATCATTTGTCTCAGTTTCTAATTTGAAAGTTGCTCCATTGTAACCTTTTACAATAGTCTGTGGTGTTACTTCCCTCCAACAAAGGCACAACATCTCAATTGCATCAGGAAGGGTCAGCATAAACTCTTTATTACTTTCTACACAGTCAACAAGTCTCTTGATAAGACAGTGCCTGTATTTAACCTTCAGACTTCTGATAATCCTTTCTTTCACAGCTATATATGAAGAAGAGTCTGGAGGAAAGAACACTAATTTGACAGACTTCAGGTTCTTTACTTCTGTGTGAGCTGGAAGAGAATCAACAAGAATAACCACTCGGCGCTGCTGTGCTTGAAATCTGTCGTCGAGTTTATGTATCCACTGTTCAAAGATTCCTGAAGTCATGCACACCCTATCATTTTCTTCGTAATCCACTGGCAGCGATTTCATATCTTTGAAAGAGCGTGGACTTTTGTTTTTCCCTATAACAAGCAGTGGGAGTTTCTCAGAGCCATCCATATTTGTACCCACCACTACAGTGATCCTCTCTTTGCTTTGTTTACCTACAGAACAAGTTTCCCCTTTAAATGCAAAGGTGTTATGTGGTAACATCTGATACAACAGCCCAGTCTCCTGTATATAAAACACATTTTTCGGCTGATAATCATTTAAATAATAAGGAAGCACATTTTGGTACCAAAGAGCTGGAGCATCCACTGTGGTAGTAGCAGCTGCTTCTGTAGGCTGAGCTCTGAAAACTAAACCATACCTCGACTTGAAACGATCGAGCCAGCCATTGCTGCATTTAAAATCATTGTGTCCAAGCTTCTGGGCAAAATCATTCGCCTTGAGGCGCAACATGGGGCCATTGACCGGCACGTTCAAGCACTGTGCAATTCTGTACCACTTCATCAATGCCTCCTCCAGGTCGGCATAAAAAGCGGTCCTCAGTCTTTTCCTTTTAGGATCAAACCGTAAAGTTTCAAAGGCTTCCAAAACTTTTTCCTTATTCTTCATAATCGAAGACAGGGAATTCCTCTTGATGCCATACTTGGCCGCAATGTCCGCCTTTTTCTCGCCGCTCTCCACAGCGCTAATGATGTCAATTTTTTCCTCGATAGATATGCTTTTTTTCCTCCTCACTGTGTGTTCGGGCAGAGCCTCTGCCATGGCACCGAGCAGCGTCTCCCAGGCGTGCTCATCCGCTCCTGCTCTGCCGCTCTGGGCTGCTTTCCCAGCCCGCGGCCCGACCCCAGGGGCACGGCACTCGGCGGGGCTGGAGCAGCCTCCCGGGCGGTGCTGGCGGTGGTTGCCATGGCTGCGACCATAGACATGACAGCCTAGAGAGGCCGCAGCCGTCATCGCCTTTCCGGCCCGGCGCTTCCGGCTCCTGCCGCCACCGGAGGAGGAAGAAAGTAAAGCTGGAGAGGGGCCGCCGGCGCCGCCCCGCCCGGCCTCCTNGCCGGGCCCGGGTTCGGGGAGGGCCGGGCCGCGCCTCCCGCTCCGTCCCGTCCGACGTGTCACCCCGCGGGAGCGGCCTCCCATTCCCGGGCTCTCCAGCGGCACCGGCAGTGCCCAGCGGGTCGGGATCGGCCCCGCTCGTACCCTCGGGGTGCTGGGCGGCCGCACAGGCAGGGCAGCGCCTGAGCTAGGGAGCAGGCGGGTTCCACGAGAGAGAAAGGGAAGATTGTGTGTTGGTGCAGGAAGAAAACTGTAGATGCTGCGTAAATTTTGTGCCCCTGGGACTTATTCCACACCCTGTCAATTACTGTTTTAAGTGTGCCAATTTTTGTTTTGCTTACTGTTCTTAAAGCGTGGAAACGCTTCGGTGTTGTGTGACAAGCAGGTGTTGCCTGTGGTATTGTTTGCAAACTAGAGGCAATTCTTCCGGTATTTCTTACAGTACCTCTCTAATAGGTTATTTTTAACTGAAACTCCCTGATAGCCTTTCATCGTGCATGAAAGGCTTTGAAGGGGATCGTTCTGAACATCCAGTCCAGGATGTAGTTTCAGTGTCTAACATGTACTTTTTATGCTTGGTGGGAAAAGTAGCAGGAGTTATCACTTTGCAGTCGGTGGCTCTGTTACCTAAGAATTGATTCGCTAGAGAAGATAACAGAAGGGTTCTTTTTGCAGGGCTGGAGAAGGATGTTATTTGATCAGTGCAACTCCAAAACTTTCTGAGTCATGTGTATGTTTATGTATTTATATACACGTGCAGTCAAAATGTCAGGAATAAGAAACACAGAAGAGTGTTAGATTGCAAAAACTGGAAGCTGAGACAGTATCTTGATCAGCTGCTTTTTTCTGATATTGTAGAAGTTGAAACCATAATGGGAGCCCATGGCTTAGCTAATCTGGAGGCGAGCAGAGCATTAAAGTGTTTAGGGCCAGGTTGATGAAGCATGGGGAGTGTGAAAGTCAGCAGCAGCCCTGTTCTCCAGTCTTTGTCTCCAATCACATCTTGTAACTCTCAAGCATAATTAGATTTTGCAAGTGGAACAGCCAGGGAATTCAAGAGCCTTAAGAGGAAATTATGGTGTGATTGCAGCAAGAAGTGTTTAATATAGCTCTTTACAGTCTTTTTAAAAAAGTGGTCGATCTCTATCTTGACAAGAATTAGTGGAAGTGTTCTTAGATAGAAATTGGAATTAAGAAAACATTCATAAAATCGTTATTTTATCATGAGCACTGGGATTTCCTGCAGTGTTACAAAAATTTATATTCTTTATCTATGCAGTTAAATAATAAGACAACAATAAAAGTGTGTAATAAACTTCAATTTAGACAGAAGATATCTCGCTGCTGCCTTATTGGCAATTAATTCAGGAGAAAAATGAGCAAATGAGCCAGTGCATCCTACTTAGAAAATCAGATCTGATTCTTGAGAATCCCATGGTTCTTACTTCTGAGACCATAAATCATTTACCTAAGTGATGTAAGAATGTGGAGAATATATTTCCTATTCAAAATTAATTTATTGTTGATGACATTTACTTGGTATTTTCATGAATAAGCAAATACAAATTTGCCTTTTTTATGAAAAGTACATAAGCATGCTCTTATAACAATTAATTATAAATGGTTAAATGTCTCAGTCCGAGAGGAAGCTTACTATGTTGTTCGTAAGTTCTTTCTTTGTTTTGATTTTTATTTCGCCAGTTGAAGAAGTGATATATAAATCCCCAAGAGTTAAAAATCATGTGGTTTTATTTATGATGAGAAAAAATGACTGAGGCTGTAATTCAGTATGCATTTAAGGTAGCTTCACTATGGGGGGAATGATTCTTAGTCTGTTTTGTGTCCTCTGTTCTACTGTGGTGCAATATTGGAGGGGCAGGAGTGAGATGGACAGGGTCAGAAGAGGGATCAAGCATGTTTTTTCCAAGTAGAATCTCTTTGACTTGTTCTAATTGCAGCTGATTGTAGCAAATGTCCTGGTACACTAGTCACCTAACGTGTTCTAAAGTTGTGGCTGCTTTAGTGAAGAAACAAACCGAGCCCTCGATAATGCAGAATCCATGCTGTACTCGAGATTAGCAGCCTCTTATAAAGAGCAGCCCTTTGTCTGGCACCTGCAAGAGCTACAGAGATGCAAAAGTCTGTATGCATTTCTGTAATGGAACCTTAAATGATATCTGTATGTAGGTGCCATGATTACCACAATTTCACAGGAGTTTCTTCACTTCTGAATCTTGGTGAAAGTGTAGAAAGTTTTCATCCTTGCATCCAGTATTTGATGTTTACATCTCCATTTTTTTTCTGTAGAAGTGATGCCTGAAGTGGCCACCTAAAAACAGAGACTAGACAGGAATGAGGGAATAAGGTAGATATTTATTTGAAAGGCCTTCAAAGGTACACCGTGGGGAGTCCAGAGGCTACTGCCAAGATGGACCCCAATATGGACAACAGGTCACGAGTTCTTCACACTTTTCTAAGTTAGGTTCATTTGCATATCAGGGTTAATTCTCCAATTAAAGCTTCACTTAATAATGTAATCTCCCCAAGCTTGCTAGATGCTTTTGGTTTATACTTTTTGGGTGTAGGATGGTCTGAGTGTCCTTGGAGAGCAGGCCTGGAGAGGCTTTGTTATGCCTAACCAGCATGAGAGAGCAGAAGTTAACAGGCTACAAGAAACTTCAGAGTTACACACTAGGCAGTAGAGGATATGAAAATAAAAGTTAAAACCCAAGTCATTAGAAGCAGTAATCAGGAAATTCTGTAGCTAAATTAGAATGTACAGTTGAGCACTTTATGAAAGCCACCTTTAAACTACATTTTTCCCCTTCTCATGTTTTAAAGTTGAACAGTGTGATCCTGCAGAGCTGTGTCGAAAGCATTGGCTCTACTCATAGGAAAAGAATACTGTAAAAAAAAATTAGTCAAGGAAGGTTGTTTAACACAAATGGAGACTTCATTTTGATTTTTAAAAATTAATTACTTGCCTTTATGTAGTGTCTTCTACATGGATTTGTCAGATACTTCTTGCCTCTAGATTAGGTTATTACAAGTTCTTAAATCTATCAAAAATATTTTTGCCTATAGCATTTAATAGTTTAAAACAGTGTTACCGTGGTATGTAAGCTTGTATGGGATGTACAAATCCAGGAACACTGATGTGGTGGAACTAGAGAACAGATTGTCTTAATGAAGGCTGCACTACAAGATGAATTTAGCTTTTTGGTTAACCAGTAGAGCAAGGAAATCACACTTATTCTCCTATTCTATAATGTAATTGTTTTAGCTACTCAGAGCTAAAGTTAGCTACTTAACAGCTAACTAAGCTGTTAAGCACAGAGGTTGTTTTCAACCACAGGCAGAGTTTAGACAGGACCATGTGGGCAAACAGCACCTCTGCTGTACAGTCTTTCATGTTCAAAAGAAATATGAAAAATCAAGAAAGCTATATAAGGATGTTAAATTTATTTCTTAATTACTTCAAAGGGAATTTTGTATTGATCCTAGAAAAATCCAGCTTCATTGAGTGATAGCCCTGGATGAACAGTTTTTCTGGAGAAAATCTCTTATTTTACATGTTTGGTTTTCCAAAACAAAGTAATAGGTTATCCAGTGTAATATTATCTAGGTGATCTGAGTGATTCAGTTTCTCAGCCTTTGTGTCCTTATTTTATTTCTCTTGCTATGTGAGCTGCTTACCTTATTAATTATTTGCTTTAATTAGAATGTTTTGTAGCTTAGGAATTTGAAATACAATATAAACACAAATAGTAATCTCTTTATAATTTTTCTTAATCTGGTATATGTCTGAACATGTATGAATGGTGCAAGACTTAATGAACTGAAGTCATGTGTGATTATATGCAATACTGACAGTTTGATTAATTTTTAATGATTGGTTGTCTCCTCCTCTCAAACAGCTGAGTGAATTGTGGTGTCACCTGTAGTTACCAGCTATTTGAAATCAAATTTAGATACTTTTCTTACTTAAGCTAAAATTGGGTATGTAATTCATCTTTCATGATCACTACATTCACAGAGTTGTTTTCTTGCACATTTGCTCAGTGTTAATGACTTTCATTGCCTCTGTAGCTGAGATCTTTTTGAGACTAAGATTAGAGGGATTCTGTTTCTAGTAAACACAACAGACTTAACAGCTTAATAGGTTTCAGTGGCTTAGCATCAATATAATCTTGCAATGTTTGGATAAATATTATATCTTAACAAAATGGTGATCTTTGCCGTGGTAGGTTACAGTCAGTGTATTGTTGCAGGTGACAGTATAGATCAGCTGAAGTATCAGCTGAAGAACCTTGTTTGACTTCCAGGGTTTTATGTTGCAAGCTTAGTTGTCTGTGGGAAAAGGTAACTTTGGCAATGGAAGCTACACTAGAGTGTATTCCGAATCTCTATTACATTTTTGGAGAGCTAAAGACTGGTCACCATCAAAAGAAGGAGGTTTCACTTTGCTTTAGCAGAACTTGTAAAAGAAATGTTTTCTGAAAGCCTGCTTTGGTTTCTGTGAGGTGCAACATCCAGCTCCTTTCACTTCAATTAATGCATGCCAAACCTATTTGGTTTTCAGGTATGTCAGTGCACAGCAGTGAATCCACAACACTTGATGAATCTCATCCGGCTGCGGAAGAGGTCCAGTCTGGCTCTGAGGTGATTGGGTGATAGTTATATTAGTGTAAAATCAACCAATCCTAGCAAGTTTCAGACTCCCAAAAGTTCTGCTATACAAAGCACAGTGCTGTTAGTATGGGGACACGAGTTCATGCAGAGCATCTTGAATGGGTGGGGTTGGTTTTGAGACACCATTAAGAACAGTCCAGTTAATTCATAGCAGAGGATTACTTCAGTCAGTAGTCTGTTGCTGTGCTGCACTGTTTGTTTTGTAAGCTGAATAGATTTAGGCATGGTAGAGTCTGAAATGTGTGAGTATTGCAGGAAGAAAGGGTTGATGTTTAAAAGGCTGCAATCTTTGTGTAACCTCACTATAACAAGATATTCTATCTACTGCTGAAGGAGTGAGTCTTTTTTTCCCTGGGAGCAGATGCATCTTGCACCTTCTCTATGGAGAAGTCTGTGACATATTAGAATTATGAACAAATTCGTAAAGTTCCCAGTATTATTTAACTAATCAGATGTGTTTGGAATGCTCTTTCAGAAAGAGAGTCAATATTTTCCTGACTGTTCTTGAATAAAAGAAGTAATGCTGACTTTATCACTGTTGGAGTTCCAGTGACAGTGAATTGTTTTTAAACTTCCAATAAAAAGAGAATAGTGATTCCATAGCTATTTAGCATATTTCCAGATCTGCTCTTTGTAAATAGAGATGTACAAACAAAATACTGATTGTTACTAAAGGATAATACTATTTTTTCAAAATAAAATGTCCATCTAAAACGCAGTGTTCTCCTGTAGTGCTTATGTCATTCATGCCTAATACATCAATACAAATTTAGGAACTTATTTAGATTTACTTTGGCTTGTTTATACATAGGATAAATTTTCTTCTGAGGAATCGATTTCTTTGTATGCTTGGTTTAAATCAGCTGTGGGCTACGATTGCCAAAGAGACACTTGATTCACCAATCATAACTCCCTGTTTCAACAGAAATGCTGCTGTGATTTGGTGGTTTAGTTTTCTTTTAGATGAATAACCTTACCATGATTATGTGAAGTTACAGGAACACACATCCAGAGGTAAAGAAAAATGGCTGCTGGATTTGGCAGTAGCCTACAGTCAGAGTAAGTATTTTGAGATACTGCACTAGTGAAGTAAGCTGATGCTTCATTCTCCTTCAAAGAAAGCAGTTTTTTACTGCATTACTACCTGCTCTGTTTCATAGGAGCATTGGAGTTGTGCCTGCTTTGGAGAATTGATGGGAGTGGAAAGATTACCCATCCTCTTTTTGAGCATAGGTCACTTTCTTTTAACCTGCAGTGTTTCCGGAATCTTGTTTGCTGTACAAATACATTGCTCTGGCTCAGGAAAGAGGTGAAGGGATGGTGAAAGCTGCTAGGGGAGAGAGGTGGGGGCAAAGGGCAAGGACTCATTCTTGACAGCAGTGCAAGCTTAAACTGTTGACTAAAATATAGACAGTGGTTTCTTGTTGTGTCTGAGAAAATTAGCTGTTTATCCCACTTCCCCTTTTCAGCTGCTCGTTTTGTGGCTTTGGTGCTTGTCTGACCTCGTTGCAAACTGATTCAACTCACTGAAACTGTAAAATTAACCTGGTGAAAAGGTCTATTGCCAGGCTAGTGAGTTGTGTGTGGTGACTGTAGTCAGGTGAGCGTTGGCAAGGTGGTACACTGTGTGGCTCACGGCAGGAACTGGGAAAGTAGAGTGGTGAAATGTCATCTTTTCAGCAATGGGAAATTGTTATAGTTCAAACATAGCATGGAACTGATGTTAGCAAGTGATTTTTTGCTTTCTCTGAACTAGATATATAGGTCTGACTCAACTAAGAATGCCTAAAAAATATGTGAATTGCTTCCAGTTGTCCAGAGAAGCTGATGAATTTTTGTTTTCTAGTATATGTGTTTACTACAGATGTGTGCATATGCATTGAGCATGTATATCTCTGAATAAAAGCATCAAAATATATCAATGTCAATATTTGCAAAATTATTTGAGATTCTTGTTGAAAAGCACCTGAGTCAAGTATTTGTTTTTCCTTTAATTAGAGATGCAGTTTTGTTTGTGATCCCTAGCAAAGTGCCCCTTGACAGTAGAGGACTTTCCCTTTGCACTGTGCTCTCTGATAATTGCAGAAAGAAGAACAAAAATAGCTGTGAACAGGACATGGCTTATGCTAATGTTTCTGTATTGTGCAAGTAGCTGTGACAGGTCAAGCATTTTGAAAAATACCTCACTTGACTGCGTCAAGTAGAAGTATAGTTCCTAGCAGTCTCAGAGCTTACGCACATGTGAGTTTTAGAACAAGCTTAAGAAACTTGAGCTATTGAATGGATTTCCCAATTCAAAATGTAACATGTGAGGTAACTAGAACATTTAATCTGATGATGTTGTATAGCAACTCTCTGTGAGGAGCAGGGAGTTGAACTTGATGATCCTTATGGGTCTCTTAGGATATTCTCTATTCTTTGAAATGAAACAAATTAACAACATGTTTTAAAAGTACTCATAAAATAAGCATAGACCTTTTGATGTGCTTCAGTGAAAGGACATTTGTTGGAATCCATAGACAGTGACTAGTTTGAAAAAGTCTTGAGAGGCCTCCAAACTAATTAAGGAAATCAGGCTCACTAATGTAAATGTAGTGGTGATATGTGAAAGTGGAAGAAATATTAGCAATGGGGATATGCCAGGAGATGTTCCAGTTAAGAATGATGCAAGTGATGCTCAGTAAGTACCAGTAAAATCTTCCTGTTGTGTTGATACTCTGTAAAGCTTTATGTGTGGTTGGAGAAGCTGATGGTACTTCAGATCCTGATCTCAGGCTGAGCCTCTTCCTGGCCTTTGGACTGAAAAGAGCTGGTTCAGTGATGATTTAAGAGCTTTAGAGGTAGAAGGGTACCTGTTCTCAAGTACCTGTTGATGGTATACCTTGTCTTGCCAGTCTTGCACAAGTATATGAGCTGGTTTGAGGACTTCACACACTTTTATGTAAGTGAACAAACACTGCCTTGGTGTTGATTTTTTCTACTGTTTACACTTTAGATGATTGCTGAAGCTGCTTTGCAGAGTTAGGAGTAGCTTTTTGAAAGGGATGAAATTTTCAGTTCCTCTTAATTTTGGAGAGTGTTAAGCTGCCATTCTCTCTTCAGGTGCATGTAAATGATGTGCACTTCTTTTGGGAATGTCTCTTATAGGCTATACTTTAGGACATACTTGAAAGCAGTGGTTTCACAACTGTTTCTACTGTTCATGACGCAGCTGCATTTGAAACTAACCTTGAATCCTGAATTCCACTGGTACTTTTGAGTTCTTTTGGCGCTTTTGCATTTCACTTCAGGTTTGCTGCTGTTGTCTGCATGAGAGTTGCATACCAACAGTTTAGTCAGAAGGTGGCACTATATTATGGTAAAATAAGAAGCAACTGAAACTATTTTAAAGTTTGGAATCATTGCTTTTCTTGTAACACATGATTAAACATATTGCTCTTCTTTAGTATTTATTGGTTATGAATAGCTAATACCATTTTTTTAGCCAAGCTCATTATAGTTTGAGATACAAAAACTACTCTAAGGCTAAAGTGTAAATGTAAAACATTTGCCTGAGCCCACGTCTCATTTGTGTCTTACTCCCTCAATGCCAATGGGTTAAATGTTACTTTTTCTTTTCTCTCAGATCTGGAAACTTTCAATTACTTCTGACTGAGCTGTGCTAGAGTATTACTGTGAGTTGAGGATGTGATTAAATAAACATATACAGACTGAGTATATCAGACTATTTCCAGTTGGGGTTTGAAATAAAATCAACTGTTATGAAACCCATACATCAAATATTTTCATATGGATTACTCATTGGAAATGTAAGACAAACGCTAACCTATTTCTTTTTATAGGAAAGTGCAATGGCTCAAGAATCTCCCAAAAGTTCAGCGGCAGAAATTCCTGTAACTAGCAATGGACAGCTGGAAGATTCTCATGAGCACAGCTTTAACAGGGTAAGAATTTTCTTTGCTGTCTGCCCTGGTACCATTATCAGAAACACTGAAGTTACATTGCAATGCATAGCAGACTTCACTTGCCATAGTTTTCTGGAGGTTTACTGAAAAAACTCCTTTGAAGCTCATAGATTACTGTCAGAGTTGATATATCGTAGTGTGATTGCATATTGCAATGATCTGTTTTGTATAAAAGGCATGTTAGCAGTGGCAAGTGCTGGATTCTTCCCCCTCAGCTCGGTACAGGTGAACGATCAGTTTTGCTCTTGCTCGGGCGTCCAGCAGAGTGCGCTACGGCACAGCATGTGAGATTTGGGGTCGGGCTCCTTTTATTTGGATTTTCGTTTGGAAATATGAAGGCCAGTTAATTGTCCACGTTTATTTGATATGTGCTGAGCCTTAGATTTAAGGAAGGCTATTAAGTTTTAACAGTTCCATACTGACTTGCAGTGCAGAATTATTCTTAAAAGAAATATGCAGCAGAATTTCAACATTTTATTCTGTTTTACTAAAATGCTGATTAGAGGAGGGGAACCTTCTCAAAATTTGTTGTTCAACTAAGATCTACCAGTGACATAATGTAAAAATTAGCAGAGTGTTTAATGAAATAAAGTTAAAACTACATTTCTGTGAAGATGTGTGTTTAGGAGACAACCTTGGGAAATGCATCTTGAAGTGGTAATGAATTTGGGTTCACCTCAAAGTGGGGAAACAGACTTGGTAGTTTTAAGCTTGATGACCTTGCTGCTCGTGTGACTTGACTGCTGTCTAAGTTACCTTTTCCTTACATAGTGATTGCTTCTGCAGTACAGTGCTTGCAACACCTATGTACAGCACGTGGAACTTGCACTCTTGGTGACTGAGTTAGGGCCCTTGATCAGTCAAAATGTAAAGTTGGAATTATAAGGTAGTTTCTGTCTATGGCTGTATGTAAAAGTTGGAGTAGATTTTTCTTGCATGCTAATTGTTTTGCTGGTTTGGAGTCAACTATATTTTGAAACTTTACTTTGACAAAAATGGGTCAAATATTTGGTCAAAGTGCAGAAAAACCTGTACTCTGCAAGTATATTTGAACTTGCTGTAATTATTTTCGCAGTGCTTATTCTGAGATCAATGAAGAAGTGCACTTCAATTATTTTTTGAACTGTCTTGTGCAGGTTCACACCTGCATGTGTGACCTAAACTCAGAATATGTGATAATCAAGACTTCTTATAAACAAAACAAATAAAATAAACCTCTTGGAATTAACATCCAGGTCTGTTTACTAATCTGTTAGTCTCAAATTCTAATATTTAGCTTCTATTCATCTTGCTTCATGTTTGTTATTTCTAATGCTTAATGCCTGCTTTCTCTTTTTTTCCTTGCCAGGTAATTTTTTGCTTTAACCTAAAGCAATATGCATTGCACCACAAAATTTCTGGGGTCTTTTTTCCTGTCAGCTTACGGAAATGACAAACCAAGTAGTGATTTTTTTCAGGTCACTTAAGAAAGGGGCAAGAAACCATTACCTCTATAATTTGGACTGTTACCACAGTGCTCAGTAAGAGTATGTGACCACAGGAGAGTTTAGAGCACTCCAGTGTTCTGATTTTGATTGCACCTTCTTGGGAAACTGGGGAATAAGGTTATTTTAATTTCTGGCTTCCTTATTTTTATGATCAGGGAGATATTCGTCTGGATGCTGTACAATTCAGATGTAAAGAATAAACCACGACTTGTTTTGTATTTTTTTGTCTTCTGCAGCTATTTTGCCGCAAAGGCTTGAGCAGCTTTAATTATATATTTTTGAGTAAAGAGGTATTTCTAAAACCTTTTCTTTAGAATTATTTAATTACAAAACTGCACTTTTCCTCTGGACTTGCATTCTGTTTAGCACTTCCATCAGACCTTGTCCATAAGCTGCTCAGGCATGAAAATACACATTTGTGTTTTACCAAATGCAGTATTAATAGGCATTCAAGCATGAGAAGTATTTCATTTTGCAAGGTAGTGCAGAGCAAATGTATTTACCTGGAAATGACAAGTAGGGTTGCTACTTCTTTAAAGAAAAATGCCATTAGTTTTGCAGAACGTCAGACAGCATAGGTTGTCATAATGTCATTTCAGTAGGAAGCATGTTAGTTCTATTCTTGTGGGAATGGGACATAGCACTAATTGATGCATCTTTGTGGAATAATGCGTATTTAAAAAGTAACTTAAGTGTTTTCCTAACTGTAAAATCTCAGTCAGAAATATGCTGCTACATTCTAATTCTCTAATAAGACATGCCCATGGAATTCAGACAAGTTTTGTCCTGCCTGTATGATGGATGGAAACTCTTTTACTAAAAAAGGCTGTAGCTTCAGTCGTCATTGGATCAAATATCTAATGTTCTTTCATTACAAAAAAGCTTAACATAGTGCTTTTTAACTCCCCAAGCTCTGTTGGATCTCACTTGAGCTTTAAGAACTTGGCCTATGGAACTGTTAGCTAATGTTTGGGTGTTAGACAGAAGACTTCAACATTTCCTAATCAAAAGTTTTTCTTATTACTTTGTGTATGAAAGCCCAAAATACAAAAAACTCTAGCTGGTTTATATTATTCACTTGTTTTACTTCACTTACCCCTGACTTCTAGCGCCCAGTTTTCCTCCCATGCTATTGCAATTATGCGATTAGCACAGTAGTGTTTTAATGTGACTGGGGGGATCGGGAGCTGAGGACAGTAGGAAGGAATGAAAGAAGTATATTATTGTTATTGTTCCTATAAGCAATAACATGCCAAATAGTGTGAGAGCTGCATAGGAATAAACTAAATTTTTCAGAAAACAGTTTGGTCTGCCTGTGAAGATACTCAAGCAGCTGTAAGCTATTTGTTATGTTTAAAGTATTGCACAAAATCTATATGATATTCTTACCAGTTTGAGCCTGAATTTGTTTCATTTCACTTTTAGCATTGCCTCTTCTCTCTTGTGGTTCTTATTGTATTCTTACAGGAACAAAACCATAGTTTTGTATACAGTATATACCATATATTACCAGTAAAAAACTTCAGGATGCAAAAGATAATGAACTTTGTTGTGACTCTTCAATTTATCTTTCCAGAATTATGAAATAAGGTCTGGGATCTGATGAATCTGAGTGCATGTGTTCACTGTCTTGTTCTGTAATTTTATTGCCAGGCTGCACAAATAGATAAGGTCAATTCTTTTTTGTCTTTTGCCTTCTGAAAAAAATGCCAGCCTTGTCACTCACATTCTGCCTGCAGCTGAGTTTGAACTGAACTGGTCTGAGTTCATCTCTTAGGTTTTGCTATGTTGAATGACATAGATTTTTACTTTGGGTAATTAGAGTTTAATTAATGTAGAACTGATATAAAATCTATTTCTAGAACTGTGTCAGTTCTAGAAAACTGGTTTGAGGAGATAAAAAAGTCAAATGTTCTTCATACTGTCTGAAAAACCAAAAATATGCATGTTAATGATTAGAGTAGAAGGGAAACTAATTTAAAACTGGATTGTCGTATGACGTTATGTAAAGCAAAAGGGATGCAGTAGAAAGGGTCTTCTGAGTGACAAGCAGTGTATTGGAGAACAGAACGTGTTCATCTGGTATTTGCCACTTCATCAAAGATTAAAGCCTTCAGGTCTCCTCCCATTTATTTATGTTGAATTTATACTGTTGTGAGGATCTAGTGGCATTAATTCATGGAAAATAGGAACTGAGCGATGTAATAGGGCAAAGAGAAGAAGAAAGTGCTGAATATGTACAAGGAGCTCTACTCGCACGTGATTTTGATAAGAAGTTAAAGTTCAGAGCCCATGTGTCTTGCTGGATAGATGTTATGTCTATCTGCATAACCTTTTGTTCCATAGGACTTGTAATCACACTTTAAACCATGAACTTTACAATCAGATATGTTGTAAATTTTTCCTGAAGGAAACTTGAGTAGTTTTATTTAAAATGTCCTCCACCATTAAAAAATAAACAAGCATATGATTGGTCTGATATTAGTTGCTCCACTGTTGAACTAGGCATTGGTGTGAGGTTTTAAGAATACCTTAATTCAAGGTAGTAAAAGCAAGTAAAACTGTATCTGTCAAACCTCCTGTTGGTACTAACCAGAAGTTAATGCTTAGTGATGCATTACTAATAGTTGTTTCCTTATGTTACTCCTTAGTTAAGTAAGTTTCCATAAATTAAGTTTTGACTAGGTTGGTTTCTGCTGTTGGAGAAACAATACAATTCTGGTCTTTCCCGTCGTCATTTTAGATTATTACAGATAGCATGATTGAGAAGTATCATTTTGGAAATAGTCTTGTAATTCAGCCAACATTCCTTCATGAACATGCATTCTGAACGACTTCTTTGCTGTGTCTACTGTCTCAACAGGATTGCTATGTCAAAAATTCATACTGGTTCATCAGACAATCTGTCTAATAGAGTTGTGTAAATAAGGCTAACCTGACCAAAATATGTTTAGTTTAATATAGTGATTTGAAGTAATTAAAATGAGATTTTAACAAATAGTTAAAGTGGCTTAACTGTTCTATGACATAGAGGTTTGAATTGTCTTGACTAGACCTAATTAAGCTACTGCAACTATTCTCTGTGGCTATATTTCATACTTTTACTTCTTGGAGCCTTTAGTGCACTGAATGTCTGAGAATGGGGTAGGTGATGCAACCTTTTAACTTAGGAATCTTCTGAGTTGTGGTTTTTTGATACCTCTAGCTCTGGGTCTCAGTGAACTTAAAATATTAAAATACTTCTGCTAGATGGTAATTGCATAAACATGGTTTCAGCCTCATACAAATGAAAATTATTAGTGAAGCATTTTTCTATCTGTTTTTTGGTGATGGTGATCTCTTAATAGATTTGTTGGCTTGCAATATATCAATAAATTTTGATCCATTCTAAAGACTCGAATTTACCTTTTGCAAAGAAGGAGGGAAATATTAAACTTAGCTAGAAGAACAATACTTTGTCGAAGTATAATCACCATATTGTAGTAGGGGAATCTGTCCTCGCTTCCTGTGTTGTAACAGCAAACTCACATTTAGTGGGAACAAAAACGAAAGCTATTTATGTTGTCTTCTTACCACTCAAAACATTAAGTGCAGTTATACCCTCCCTCAAGTGTGACATTTTGTGCAGTGTTTCTAAATTATCCCTCTTTGTAAGTTATTGAAGGGATAAACTGCTTTGTCAGTATGATTAGAGATTTTTTTGCTATCTTTTTTGTTTATTTACATTTGTGTAAAGAAATAAAAAAGCAAGCACAATCCGTTGCAAGAATGACATTAAAAATTATAGTTTACATGCAGCAATGTGTCTCCCCCTGAACAGTAACTTGCATGTTTGTAAACAACAGAAAGGTATTGTTTTGATAATCACTGACTTTTTCTGATGCTGGTCATGTATAAATCAACAATTGGTAAGGGTTTTTTTTAAATTCATACATAAGAATTCTTCAAAAAGATACATTTGAACTCGTTTATAGGTGTTTTAAAAGAGGTTTTAATTAAATTTTGCTTTACATTGAACTTTGCCTTTCTGACAGTGGGAAAAAAGTAGATATCTTTGAACAAGTATGTGTTTGTATACATAACACATATGTATATATTAATGTAAAGAACTCCAGTGTGTATATATATACACAACTGTAGATCTTTAAAATTTTCATAATCCAGATATCAAGAGGTAGGTGCATTGTAGTATTTTGATTTACTTAATTCTGTAGTTTGTTCAACTTGTGGAGTGTACGGAAGTAGTGCAGTTGCTGAGGTTTAGATACAAACTTTTGTCTGTACAAAGCAGATGTTCTGCATTTTAACCTTAAATACAGATGATTCCTTAGATTCTTATTGCGAACATGCTTAAGCAGGTTGGCTGTCTACATTTGTTTGGCTACAGGTTTAGATATTTCTGAAAACTAATCAACATGCCAAGGTGCCTTCAGGAAAAAAGTAATTGATGCCATGTCCTTTTTGTGAAATCAGTGCATCCTCTCTGCAATCTGGTTATCCTTTTTCAAGTGTCTCTGATTTTTCGCTTCTAGTGACTTGTTAGTCCATTTTGAGTTAAATGGACTCTGTCTATTAGCTAAACTAAGTTGAAGTGAAGGCTTTCCAGCATGCCACCAACTGTGAGTACTGAAATGGAAGCACCAGTGTTAAGTCAGTTGTGAAGACTGAAAACAATATGTATCCAATATACATATATACAATATGTATATATGTATGTTCTGAAATGCTTAATTTGTGAGATCAGATTCTGCATGTGACTATTTGTTTTTCATGCTGTTTATTTTTCTTTTTTTTGGTATAATTCTTCAGATACACAAATATGGTGTGATCTATTATCAAGTAGCCTATCCATGTAAGTGAAAGTATGACAGTAGGAATTGGTTACTCTTTGCAGTAACATGCTGGGTTTTTGATGTCAGCAAGATTCCTGGAATTCGCGGGGAAAAATTAATTTGCTGGAATTCATATGTTTGTAGTTCTTCCTTTTTTCTTCTTCCCAGAGGTTTGTCCTAAACTGAAGACATCTAAGTAAATCTGGGGGGGCATGATCCAAAACTACTTCTTGACTATCTGAGCCTCTAGGCAATGTCAGTATCATTCTTATACACTACCTTGCTTCTGGTTTGTGGATTGGGTGACTACAGTAATAGGTCAAACATGGATTAGATTTTAAAGGTTGTGTTTTCTTTGTAACTAGAAGCATTGGATGGATCAGAAACAGTTAGTACATGTGTCTAGACACTAATATCTTAAAGCTATGTATAGCTTTTCCCAAGTGGACCTCTATACTTTTTCCACTTTTTTTATCTCTGTATGGAAGCAGATGGGATGCAAAATAGTACTTGACTCCAGATGCTGACACTGTTCTGATTTCTTGATGCTTTATTTTTTTGTAACTGTATTTTACCTTATCGCTTTCAGTTGCATAGTGCTTTTTCAACTCACTTTTTACTTCTATGAATTAATTGCTTTAAATAAATTGCTTTAAAACCTGAACTTTTTTAAAAGCACTATGTCTAGTTCTATAACACCAGAGGCTTCCACTTCAATTAGATTGCTGGCGATTTAGTCCAGGAAACCTGTGGGGAGCTTTGTGTAGAGGTAGGTAAGAGAGCAAAAATGGGCCGTGGGATGGTATGTGAGCTGTGGTGTGTGGCTTCTTAGGCCTGTGTTGCATTTCGGGGAAGATTTTGGTTCCTTGAGAGCTAGTTGAAGTCGTTAATGTAGCCCTCAAAAGTTAAACAAGGTGGTCTCAGGCAATTTTAA
Organism: Vireo altiloquus; assembly: GCA_013396875.1. Lineage (NCBI taxonomy): Eukaryota > Metazoa > Chordata > Aves > Passeriformes > Vireonidae > Vireo > Vireo altiloquus. The sequence goes on from VZRF01012572.1 coordinate 1,372,277, forward strand.
ATGAAGGAGTTTGAAAAGCAAACAAAAGTAAGTGGCAACTTTGTGCTCTGAGCACTTATGATGTAGAACAGGTGCTCAGAAGGAAGTTGTTGAAGTGATGCCTTTCTGGACGACTCCCCATGTCAAATATTCAAAAGATTTCTTGTGCTATTTGTAAAAAATAAGGATGCTATGAATTTTAAGGCTATTTCTTGCTTAATGATTTTTTAAAGTCTTCGACATTATGATAGTTGTTTCATTATTTTTGGTTTGTAAGGTGTTTTCTGCATGATAATCTTATGTCATTCTGCACCTCTGTCAGTTTTTAACTGGAAACTATTAAACTGATATGGTTGCTTGGACCAGCTTCAGACCACATCACATGATGTTTCTGGCCACATTTTTGGTAACTGGTTCTCTTAGAGAAGCATTTCTCTTGGTCATCAATATAACAAAAAAAATCTAGAATAAATACTCAGGCTATACTTACAGTGTTTCTCATTCATTTACGTTTTATTTGCGCATTGCAGTAGAAAGCTGTGACACCAGCAAGGACTTTCCAGGCTAAAGTCAGAACTGATTGTCTGAGAGCTGCTGAAACTGCATTATAATACTTTTGAGTCACTTCAATCCTTTTATTTAATCATTAACTTTCCTTTTTTATTAATATATTTTCCAGGACTTGAAATGTTCATTACCAGTTGGACTTGGACTTTCTGAAACCAAAATAACATCTCATGGCTTTGACAGTGCCAAAGAGGGAGTTGTTGAGGCAGGACAGTTTCCAAGTAAAGGTAAATGCTTTTTTTTATTTATTTCTCAATTAAAAAATTGTAGGCATATTCTTAAAGGTCAGTAATACAATGTTCTGTAGCTGCTTTGAGCAGTTTGGTATAAATGTACACATGAGATTTGCATTAGTGACACCTGGTTTATCTTCTCTGGTAACTCGGTTGTCAAAATAGAGAATATATGCTACACTTCTACTATCTGTCAAAATACTAAAGGAAACTACTTAGTGTTAAGCTGGTCTGCACTTATAGGAAGGGAAGGCCTTGAGCACCTTGAACTGGTGTCAGGCTGAAGAATTTTTACTATTACATTGTGTTAAAGTTTTCTTTGCATTTTGCAGGTTATTGTTCTGATTTGAAACATAACTGGAGCGTTATTTATTTCTTGATACATACTTCACTTACCTAGAGCAGATTAAAAAGTGAGATTCTTCTTGTTGTATTAATGTATAACTTAAAGAATCTAAGTGGTAATAACTGATGAGAAATGTAAAGTGATAAACAAGCCAATAATGTCACTCTTTCTTGTCTAAAAGCAAAGAATACCATGATATTGTATGGGCAAATGGTATTTAATGAATTATGTACCTTTGACAGTTTCTGACTTTGAAAGATTTTAAATTATCTCAGATGTGCAGCTGTGAAAATAAGTCTCTTTGTAGTCATAAATTTAATTTGCATTTTGCTTCATTTCCTGTTTGGTAAAATTCTTTGCTTATGAAAACAGTTGATTTACATGCTGTACTTTACATATAGTACAAAGTGAAGGCTGTGTTTCTTTATGCCTTTGAAATTAGCCAAATATCTAGCTAAAAACTGGAGCAGATGGCAAACTGCTCACCATTCCTGCCTTTTTGTATTCTATTAGTAGGATAACTGTTCCAGCTGTTAATTGTATTATCCTGTAAGGGGAAAGTGTCTTAAGATGTTTCAAGCTACACTAATATGTTTGAAATGCAAATGTTCTATGGAAATTTCTGTACACAAATTATGAACTTTGGACACTTTAGATATCACAGTTTTTCTCCAAGGATATTTTCTTTGGATTTTTCCTGATATTCTCAAAAAATCAGAGAGAGAGAAGTAAAAGTTAGGGCTTCCTATGAAACCATGGACAAAAGTTGAATGATTGCCCTATTTCTGAAAATTCTGTCTTCTGTGTGAGTGTCCTTATTAGGGCTTCATTTTTGAATGCAAAGTAGACAGTACTGGAGGGGAAGGGCTTTTAGGATTTGGGGGATGTTGAATGATGAAGCATGCATAAGGCTGCATTAATACTCTGTCAGATGATAAGGATTTTTTTAACTGCTTGTCTTGGCTCGCTTGCTGAAATGATTCAGGCAGGATCTTGCAGTCAAACTTTTATGGCTGGATGAATTCAGTTGCAGCTTTTATGCAATGTATCTCTACAGAGGGACACAGCAAGTGAGCTGTCTTTGTCTCATCTTTTCTGTGCAGTTGGATCCAAATCACTGGATTTATTTACCCCATGTTAGTAGTGCTCTATGGAATGTTTTAAAGCTGATTGTTGATCCAATTACTTCAAGGGATGTTTTTGGTGTTACTGATAACTAAATCTGCCAAGTTCAGATTCGATTTTCTCTCCCCTCAGCACACTGTTAGCCCTGAAGTATATTGGAATTTTTCAGCAAAAGCAATAAATGTTCCCCCCAATATGGTGGTCATTCATCACTACAGAGGAAAAGCTAAATTGCTTGTTTTTTAAGTCCTGAAAATTCCATAAGGAGGCCACTTCAGATTTATCTGTTACGAAAGAGTGGCAAAGCTCTGAAAAGCAGAATAAGCATAATCATAAAACAGCTTAGAGAACACACACAGTGCAGGTCATTTAAAGTTGGTTTCTTTTTGGTTTGGGGTTTTATTTTTTGGTTGTTTTTTTAAGAGGAAAAGCAAGTGCTGTGAAACCTTTCTTTTGAGAATGAGTTGACACGCTTTCACAGCTAATGACTTGTATGATCTTCAGGATAACATATTGCTGCCTGTTCATACAGACTTAAGAGCCGATGTCAATAAAGTGTATCTGAAATTGGCAGAGATTTCAGGGCTCACTTAACCCCTTAATCCTTTATGTACCAATCAGTGACAATGCAGAGTGAGTTCTACCTAGGCATGAAAAAAGGTGTTTCAGCTGTGGATTGTTATATAACCATCTAACCATCTTCCATGGAAGAGCATGTTTATGGTCTGTACTTTACTGATGAGCCCCTCAGTTGTATTTTGATTGCTCTTACGGAAAAAAAAAATTGTCATCATGACCTAGAGAAGAAGATGGAGTTGTGAAAACTTGGAGTAGTTCACATGGAGAGCTGCACCTCCTAAAAAGCATTTCCATCAGAAATTCCAACAACTTTTCTGTGAATACTTCTACAGTTGCTGAAGCAAATGTTTCTTTGTTTTGGGAACATGTTTCTGTAAGAGTGCATGTTCACTTCTGAGGGAAGATGATGGATTTTCATGGTTAAATGTCCCCTTTTCAGGTTCCCCAGCATCACCCAAATCATCTGTTATATCTCCTAGCAGTGCAGCAGCTAGCAGACTGGCTGGACAAGGTTGTGATTTAATTATTCCCACAGGTATTGAAGCACTGAATGGATAACGCCCTTGTCTCTGCTGACAGTGTACTAACCCCTCCACATTTCTAATTATTTGATTTACAATCAGTTGGAAATAAAATTTCTGGGGAATTTTGGTGGCTCTCACTTCTGACTTCAACAGTTTCCTAATTAACCTCTGCTTTCCTCTCTCTAAACTGCTTTTACTCTATAAAATTAAAATTATAACTAATATTGATAATAACAAGCAGTAGATCAAATAGGAGTGACCAAAATCTTTTATTTAGGTTAAAGCTGAAACTTCTAGCATTTTTTGCCCAAATGGTTACATACTGCAATAGACTATGGAGGCAGCCATTAGGAATTCACAACACCCAAACTAGGCTTTGCCACTTGACTCATTTTGTGCCTATGGGCAAATTACTTAACATGTTAGTCTGTTTTCTCCTGCATAAAAGGAGAAAACTTAACTCAGTTACCTCACAAGGGTGTTGAGAGGGTTAATTACTTAATGTTTGCACAGCGTGTTGAAGATGTAAAGAACCCAGTAGAACTTGATGCTAAAAGAGTATCTTGAGGCATCCGTATAGACTCTTTTCCAAACTCTTGCTTACGTAAATAACTTGGCAAGACTAAGGTGGCCGTAAGTAGCAGTAGGGATCACAGGCAGGAGTAGTTAAAATGAATATTTACAGGAATAAATGTGTTGCTTAGAAAGTGATGATACTTAGCAGTTTTCAGTATTTAGGACACTGGGAATTTTGCAAAATTGAAACATGGAATCCACATGATATCCCATACTAGCTTGAAAATACTGAATAATGGCAATTTATGTGTGGTGATTTGCCCTAGGTATTTTAATTTGTTGCTTTAAATCTCTTTGCTGCTTTTATACTCATGCTTTGTAGGATTAATTGTTCCTAATATCAGGTAATAAATGAGGTAATAAAACTGAAATAAATAAGTTAAATATTGGCTGAACACATCTTCTGGAAAGAATGACTTTCATTGGAAAAGATTAAAAAACTTGGTATTTCATGACAGCAGTATGCCAGTAATTGTTGTTCAGTGGTCTTCAGGTTGTAAACAGACTTTTAGATTGACTAAATGCAGAAGAGTGTTCAATTGTTGGAGTTTTTAAGCATAGATTAAGTAATAAGCATGTCTCAAAAGCTGTTTTAAGCTTTCAGGACGCTTAATTCAACCTATTACTACATTAAATAGTGAGATATGTATACATTTTATATCAGTTTTGAAGTAAGTCTTTCTTTCTGGAACTGATTTCAAAAATCTTCTTATTCATCCTAAATTGATACTGTCACCTTGCTCTGCTTTTGGATGTACAATTGCACAAATCTTCCATATCTTCTACTTAACCCTTAAAACAAACTAACAGACAAAAAGCCCAGACCCAAGACCCTGAGGATTTGCTTTGTGTCTGACACAGGGGGCAGAGCTCAGCAGAAGAGTGGACCTGTTGTGTTAGCAGATGAAGTCAAGAATCCAGCAATGGAGAAACTGGAATTGGTGAGAAAGTGGAGCCTAAACACTTACAAGGTATGCAGCCATATGTGTGTGTGTTTGTGTATATGTATTCTGTGAGTTTGCTACTAGGTAGGACTAGAGTTGTATGAAATAAGCTGTTGTTGCAGTGAGCATAAGCAAGAATGTATAGGAAGGGCTTAGTTTTCTTCCAAGTGTAGCATTAAATCCCTGGTATAATGTGGAAAATCTTTACTAGGTATTACTGATTTAGCAAAGTGAAGAATACTCCATTTCTAATGTTCCCTTCATCATTCTGAATGTAGAGATTTCAGCACTAAAGCTTGGAATTTAATCTTTTTGCTATTTTTGAGTTGATTGCTGATACAACAAGATTTTAGTTGACGTGAAAAAATCAGGATCATCTAAAAGTTCAAAACTTGTCATATATGGCATTCTGATGGTTTTGTTCTGTCTTGGCTGTTTGTTTTTTCTTAGTGTTTTAATAGTTGCTTCAATTTGTGTGTGTTTTATATGCTTCTACTTCATGATCAGTTGAGATCTGATGAAATTTAAAAAATAACATAAGAATAAGGAAAAGGTGCTTAAAGCACACCACTTTGCTAGAAGTGACTCTCAAGGAACAATTGTCAGGGAATGCATTCCTGTGAAGAGTTTTAAACAAAGACCAGTTTTGAAAAATGTTGAAAAGAGTTGTGGACAGGTGCATTAGTAGGGTCTACATCAAACCATGAAGAAATGAAGAATCTGTGGAAAAGAAAGTCTGAATCCCTCCAGTGTTCTGCAAGTCCAGATAAGGACATCCTCCTCAGTGAGGATAAGGGAGCAGGGACGGAAACTTTCTACCCCTTAGTAAATGCTTATGCTGTCTTTTTGTTAGAATCAGAAGTCTTTTTTTTAAATCTCTAATTAAATGGCTACTTTTCTTGTCATCTAAATATTGTAGCAATTGCAGAAGTTGCAGTGCAGTGGTATCCTGGGGTGCCTTAGGAAGAGCATTGCCAGTAGGTTGAGGGAGATGATCTTCCTCTCCTCAGCCCTGGTGAGGAACATCTGGAGTGCTGTGTCCAGTTCTGGGCTCCTCAGTACAAGAGGGACATGGAGCTCCTGGAATAGGTCCAGTGGAGAGAAACAAAGATAGCGAAGGGGCTGGAGCACATCTCTCAGGAGAAAAGGCTGAGGGAGCTGGGCCTGCTCAGCCTTGAGAAAGACAACTGAGAGGGGACCTCATGAATGCCTGTAAAGTATCTGCAGGGAGGATGTCAGAAGATGGAGCCAGGCTCTGCTCAGTGGTGCCAAGCAACAGGACAAGAGGCAATGGGCAGAACCTGATGCACAGGAAGTTCCACCTGAGAACTTCTTTACTGTGCAGGTGACTGAGCACTGGCACAGGTTGCTCAGAGAGGTTGTGAAGTCTCCCTCACTGGAGATATTCAAGAACTGTCTGGACACAATCCTGTGCCAGGTGCTCTGGGATGACTGTGCATGAGATGTTGAACCAAATGACCCCACTGTGGTCCTTTCCAACCTGACCCATTCTGTGATTCTCTCAGCTACTCTGACTGTGTGCTGTGGTCCAATCAGAATACGTGCTATTCAGCTGAAGCTGTTCTTTAAAATTCTCTTGTCTCTTTAAAACATTGACTCTTGGGATCAAATCTGCTATAGTGCAACTAAATAGGACAGGACTTGACCTTATTCTGTATTTTTTGTACCTTGATTTAGAAAACAAAACCAAAGAAACTCACAATGTCTCAAACTCACTGACATGAATCAACATCCAGAAGACAAGTGAAAAATGTTGGGAAAAGGAGTATTGGATCCTTTTTAGAACATTATTTCTTTGGCTGTAATCTCTGCAAAGTCCAGATTTTTAGATTTCTTTCATGGCTTAAGCCTCCCCCTTCCTGAAATCCAGAATCACACCAGTTATGACATAGCAAAGACTAGCATTTTCAGAAAACTAAATGAATGTTTTCTTTTACCTATTCCCAAACATGCCTAAGGAGATATGTCAGTTATGATCTTTCTAGAATTCCATACTGACTTCTTGTATGCTCTTATTTTGAGGTATAAGATCGTTCAGAGAAGTTACGAGTTCATTTTGAGTTGATTGAGTATTGTGCAAATGTACCTGGAGATGCCATACCGTTGTGTAGTAGGCTAGGTACAAAAAGCATACTTAATATGGTTAAGGAGAGTGTTTAAATTTGTGGAAATACTGGATTGCTTTGGTTCTGATCAGAAAGATCATGGGAAAAAGTGTCCTCCTTATCTCCTAACAGCTAACTGTTCATAAGTTAGAAGATGGAGAAATAAAGGGCAGGAGTAAATGGTCACCACTTGAATCCCTCTGAACTTAAAATCCCTGGTATGAATGGAGCAGACATAAATCTACAAGTGTAGTTAATGCTCAAATTTGTTGTTAGGAAGTTCTTCAGGAATCTGACATGAGTAGTTCCTATGCTATGGTGTCTGTATCAGGGGTTGAGAAATCTAAATTATTGAGTATGTTCAGAAGTCATTTCCAACTGTAAATGCTTTTGCAACTACTGTCCCCCTTCCTGTTTGCCTATTGTTTGCTCCCTAGTTAGTGTGAAAAGAAATTGCCCTTCTTTCCATAGTCTAGTGTCAAGATCTTTTTCTGTTCTTTCTTCAGCCCTTGCCTTCCCCTTTGGATGAGAAAGAGGTTTTCAGTCTGGCAAAAACATTTAGGCACAAGAAAGTCATTACTTTTCTTGACTTTCAGAAATTCTAACAAGCTTATCTTTTTGGTTTTAGTACAGCTTCTTAAACTTTGAGGGGAAAGAAAAGGCAAACCTGTTATACAAATCTCTCTTAACACTGGGCTACTAGTGGAACATTTATTTCTGAGACATGTCCAGTAATACCTCTGTTCATCTTTAACATATGCAATTTAAAATATTTTTCTCTTAAATGTATTTTCATAACTTTTTTTCTCTGAGTTGTTTTTTTAAGCTTTGAATTGGGTGACTTCTTTTTGAGTAAAGTGGTTTTATTCATGACAGTTTCCTTTATAGATACCCTTAAAACAAAGCACAATGGAATTTTCTTTGTTGGGTAGTGAGAGTATAGAGCAACCTGTGTGCTTGTACCAGTCCATGTAGAACTGGAGTAAATGAAAATAGATTGAGCATCTTCTTTATCTTTTGCTACATCTGAGTTATGCAATATAAGTCCTTCCAATTACTGGTTTTTCCTCACTTGTCACTGCTGGGGTTTTTTAGGTGTTTTGCTTTAACTTCTGAAGCAAATACCCCTTGGCTGAAAAGAATCCCTTCATTTGTAATTTATCCTTGCTTTCAAAAATTTTGCTTTCCGTGATTCAGATTTTTCTCTTCCATTTCCATGGGAATTTGTGAGTGTATGCATCAGCTCTCTTGGAAAATAGCCAAAATTTGACCATCACTTCCATAGTTCCTAATGAAAGGCTTATTTATGCTCCGAGCTCACTCATTGCTAAGCTGTATTCTGCAATTTCTCTTGGAGAGTTTGGTAATAAATTCTGTGTTATGATTTGTTATGCTCTCCCAAATTTCTGATGCTCGACAGACAAATGTCACCTAGATCAGCTGTGCTTTTTCTTTTGAGTTATGTGAATCTAACAAAGTAGCCCAAATAGTCTGTACCTTCTGACCTAAACCTTTATGGGTCATGACCAACTTGTTCTCCTTGATCATTCTTGAGTCTTTCCTGTGTTCATCTATTACATTTAGAAAGAACATGGGAGTTCTAGCAGGTTGAATGTGCATCTGCTTTGGATATGAGTAAAGACAGGATTAAACTAAAGTCCTTGAATTGGGAAACCCTGGGAAATCCACTGCTGTTGTGTATTTGGGGAGTATGTTATAAGATAAGCTTGGCCATTATTTCACAAAAAAGATAAAAATAGCAGCTTTAGGTTAAGTCCTTTCAGAGTAGTTGTGGCCTTGACTATTGACTTAATTTCCTTGTAACTTTTGTTTCTAGCAGTAATTTTTCATATGTCTTAAGCTGGTTATCTCTTCACCCCTTGGGACCACAGATTAACTTCAAGTAACTTACTGCCGCAGTAAATAATTGTGCTTTCCATAGAGAAATTTTTATAGCTCTGCTACACATCTGGGTTGCAAATGGCTTCTCCTATGTCTCAGTCAAGGGAAATCCCAATGTGCATCTTGGGAGGCTCACTGCCAAGTTGGGCTCGAATCTCTGACAGTCAAGGTGTCACAGATCAGTGGAATGTGGTAGCAGCCTGCTCTGTCACAGCCATAGGCTGGATGAAAGTGTCCATAGCCTTGGAAGAGTGCATTTCCTGTTCAGTGTGTTAATGAACTGCAGATCTACTAAGAATTTGACTTACGACAGAAAAGAAATAGTCATTCTGACTCAATCATCTCTGTTTTCTAGATGTATAAACAATAAGTGCATTTTAATACTTTGGCATATTTCTCAGTGGGAGTTTCCAGTTTTCTAGTCAGCTGTAGAAAAACCTGCTGAAAACCACCTCCTTCTTACTTGCCCCCTAAAAAATCCTCAAAAAGAACGTTTTTGGAAAATGTAATATGGATGTTCTGGAATTGGATGATTGGTAGACAAAGCCCAAAAGATTACCAACTAGACATTTTTATGCAGAATAGTAATGCTCCTATAAACTGACTTAAGTGCAGTGGGCTAAAATGCTTAACTTAATGAGATTCACCAAACCTATAAAGAGATAAATGTTCTTTTACTTGAGAAACAATTAGTTCTGCTCTTGATTTGCTAACTTGAATATTCATCTTAGTAGGAGTTGAGACTTGTCTAACTGTTCTTGCTGAGTCCTGATAAACTTCTAAAGACGGTGTTGTTTTTTCAGTTTGTTGTGCAAACTTATATTGGGAGGGGTGGTTGTGAAAGAATTGTGTGTAATTATATGTCCCTTGAAGCTGAAAATGGGTGTATGCTGTGTTGTCTTGAATAAACTTGATTCCTTATAATTTTAATTTTTTTTCTGCAGTGTACACGTCAGATCATCTCTGAAAAACTGGGTCGTGGCTCAAGAACAGTAGACCTGGAACTAGAAGCTCAGATAGATATATTGAGAGATAATAAAAAAAAATATGAAAATATCTTGAAACTGGCACAGACACTGTCCACACAGCTCTTCCAGATGGTACATACCCAAAGGCAACTTGGAGATGCATTTGCTGACCTGAGTTTGAAATCGTTGGAACTTCATGTAAGACTTTTATAGTGTTAAAACATACAGTGGCAGAGATGAAGATAAGCCTAATTGACTCGTGCAGGGTATCTACTAGTTAGCAGCTACTTTTATAAACATTGTAGTTAACAATTTATGACATGCACTTTGTGTTGAAAGCTTATGTAATTCACTTAAAACTATAGGAAATTATTGACATTACTGTAGTTCTTTATTGTATCTTAAATGTTAGCTTCTAGTGGATGGTTGAACTCAAGAACTGACAATTATGTTTTGTAGAGAAGATGCATTTTACTATTAAGTTTGCTTTTAATGAAATGTCATCAAAGTGTTCCTGGTGTTACGTCATTTCAATTACAAGATGTCTTTGGGGAATGTGCCTGGTAGTAAGTAGATTAGGGCACATTACTTCACTTGTGCACATTGAATGTGAGTAAATTATTTTTCTGCAGCATATTTATGCATTGAGATTTCATCTCAAAGTCCTTTTTTAATCAGAATTTTCTTACTAATAAGATTAATCAGTATTCTTATGTTGTCTGGAGTTGCTGAGCAAGAGAGGCAATCTTGAGATAGCTGGGTTGTTATGATTCCATGGTTTAGAAGTTTGTGTAGCACTGGCACTTTCTGTTGCCAGTAGTAAAGCTGTTTGCTGCAGAGAGAGAGAAGGTGGATATTGCTTGCAAAGAATAGTAGCTGACTTCCTTCTACATTGCTTCTTCTGCACTTGCAAAGTTAAAACAATTTGATCCTTTGGAAAACCAGTGTTAAATGGCTTAATGATTCCCTAAAACATAGCTGCTGAAACAGCTCAAATTATCTTTGTGATTTTAAAAACATCTGTCTTTTCATAATTCTCTTTTCCCATTGAGTTTTAATGGAGTAGGTGGAGTTCATGCTTGCACAGAAGAGCCCTAAGTGATAGCTAGCTGAAAAAATTTAAAACTCCTACACTGATGTGAAGGAATTTTTAATATTAGTCTGACAGATGAAAATCCGTGAATGTAGAGCACTTCTAGCAGCTAAGAAATTAAATTATCTGCTAAAAGAAGCTTTTAATAATCAGTTTATTCTTGACACAAATATGGGCATGTGGTTTGTGGCAGAACTTAGTGATTGTTACGAAGTATGTGCTGAAGCTGGATGTTTCTTCCAAAACTTGGATGGAATCTGGCATCATCCTCATTTAATGAATCTTGGGTTTTTTCCCATGATTAGCTTGTAACTTCTAATGGGAATACTGATCTTCCAGGTTCTTTCAGCATCTTGTATTGGTCTTGGAATTTGTTTCCATCATTCATCTCGTGTAGGTTATTGAATGGGGCTGTTGATGAAAATCAAATAAAGGTTTCTGCTGCTGTAATAAAAGTTATCTAACCTTTGCCTCTTGGAGACTTGCCTGGTGTTTGTCTCTTTCCTCTTTGTGTTTTCCCTCTGTTTAATCCGTAATGTATATCATCTGTAGCCTGGCCTACTTTTGGATATTTGGATTGCTGCCTCTCAAACTTGTGCAGGACTAAAAGTAAAATTTCTCAACAGTTAGTCTTTAATGTGATAACAGTATATAAGCTTAAATAAAATTTAAAAACCCCCCAAGTCTCAAGGTAATACTTCTTTTATACATGATAACAAAACAAAATTTTAATGTGGTATTTGGTGAGGTATGACTTAATGTGACTGGGTTACTTTTTCTCTTTCGGATATAAAGATAATTCCTGGTTCCAGGCTCATGTGTCTCTAATTATACAGGCAGATGAATCCCAATTTTAATTGACCTGAGCATAGGGTATGAACTGAGTGTAGACTTTTGGTACAGAAAGGATTTCCTGTGTGTTTCATAAGAGGTATCTGCAGAGGTCATGGACAAAACTCAAAAGTTTGGATGAAATTATGAGCCATTGGAAGGACAAAGTTGTTGGTTAGCATGTTCCTTACTAAGAAGGACGGGCCACTGCAGTCCCATCCTTCTTACCTCCCCCTTTGAAGTGGTAGTGTTGTTCATTTGGGTCTGGGATGATCTGAGTGAGAAGGCCAGCTGGAAAACTAATTGCAGTCTTGCCTGCAGGAGGAAAAAGAGAAGGGACTAAGCTGCTGCAAGGGGCAATCATACTGCTGTTGTCTCTGCTAGCATGCTTCTATTTTTTTTCTGTGCATGTGCTCGTGTTAGCTGTGTGGCTGGCAATGTTAGAGCAAAGCCAGCTGGAAAATACTTGTTTTGGGTTTTTTTTCCCAGCAAAATCTGTAGCAATTTAGCCAACTGCTTTTGCTGCCCAAGCAGCTGTACAAAGCAAAGATGACAGATCTTTAGCAGTGTTTACAGGGCTTACTTAGCTCATGAAAACTTGCCCTAAGTTCTCTTCCTTTTTTCTTCTCCTTCACTTGCTCACTTCCACTGCACCTTCTTTTCTAGAGGATTTTTCCCTTGCCATTGCCCCTTACCCTTACTGTCATGAACTTGTTAACATAAAATATCATTTGGCTCTGGTGTTCATTTTCTAGACAGATGAAAGAAGACTGGGAGAATACAGCACTTCTGAGTCAGTTGTTGGCAGTGTGCAAGCCTAAAAAGACCCAAGTTCCAAATATGAGTTTTGTGAGAACTCCCATCTGTAGAATACGGAGATGCCATATGGATGACATAGATATAATAATTGGATTCATTTGGCATTCATGCATTAGGAAAATCTTTGCAGCTTTGGTCAGCCTACACTGCTGTTAACAAAGAGACATGGGCAAACATGTATCTAAATGTGACTACAATGCCTTGGAAATAATTTTGCCCATGTCCCTTTGAAATTTATGGATGAGCTACATTAAAATTTTTATTTGCTATTCATTATAATGCTTTGCTCTTCAATTTTTTACAACTTATTAAACCGTGATAGATGTTGGGGATTTTTTGCAGTGCTCCTTTCCAGAATATAAGGATAAAACGTAAGAGCTAATTAATGCTGTGTGCCGTTGTGCATTTAGTTACATTACTGTATTTAATGTAGTGGTGTCTCTGTTCCTATTAGAGCATTACCTAGACAACCACGAGAGATGCTGGATTAAAACCCTGCTGAATGACAACGTGAAGATTGCATTAGCACTTACTTTTAAGTAATATTCAAGATGTCAGAGTGCAGAAAAATCACATTATAAAACAGGATTTAACATCATGTGTGGTAACAAAATCGTAAACCATTTTACTGATGCTGGAGAGATTTCATAAGAACTGTGAACTGATTATGGTATTGAAGTCATATGGGTTTAATCATAATCATACCCAAACAGAAGTGAAAGAACTGCCACATCTATGTTTGCATTTTTTTATATAGTTGCTGATGAATGTTATGATTTCAGTTGATCTACAGCTTTGTTTTCTCTGTTCTTTGTTTATAGGAGGAGTTTGGCTACAATGCAGATACGCAGAAACTTCTAGCTAAAAATGGAGAAACACTTCTTGGGGCGATTAACTTTTTTATTGCCAGTGTGAATACATTGGTGAATAAAACAATTGAGGATACGTTGCTGACTGTGAAGCAGTATGAAAGTGCCAGGTAGCTATCCTGTGTCTAGCTCTTTCCATTAAGAATTAACCTTTGGGAAGCAGACTGTAGCAGCTTAGGCCTTGTGTTTGAGTGACTAACCTGTCAGATAAAAATCGGGTAAGACAGCTCTCCTCTAAGGAGGGTTTCCATTTAACTGTAGCTGATTGCACAGATCTTCAAATATTTTGTACATGTTCTCTTACAGACTGAATTTTACTTCTTAGCTGTAGGAGTAATTATAGCTGTTTTTTCCTGCGTGCTAGATTAAGGTGGCTTTCTAAGTAGCGTGACAATGGAAGATTAACCCTTTTATCTGGCTGCATTGCAATAGGTAAAATAATCTCTTTGACTGAAAGACATTTAATCTTGTGCCTCTGTTGATGAACAATGCCTGCAATTCACACTTCAGTTTTTATGCAGAAGTTGCAGGTTTGGTCAGAAAGGAGAAATAAACCAGAAATTTCTTAGTGAGTGAATAATGGCTTTCCTACCCTAGAGAGGTTACTTTTAGATGTGACATAGCACTCTAAAGCTGGGTTCCTTTTTCTTGTCAGGGACTCGTAGTTCTCTCTGATGAGTGGTTCCATTCTGACTTTCTTTCACTTACCTGAGTAAAGTGCATGTCTTTTAATTTCACAAAGGATATAATATATGCATATAATTTTTCGTGATTTTGGGGATTTTTTCTAGGTCAGAAATTGCAAACCGCTCGAGTCCTGAAGTTCTTTCCCTCTCTTTTTTAATTGTTCTGTTCTAGTGCTTACTTTTAAGCAAAATAGCAAGTTATTGTTTTGATATTTAGGTAATCTTTCGGAGGCATGAAAGGCAGAATTAATGTGTAGATAAGGTATTGCTTTATTTTTGACACATTAAAAAAAAAAATTGATTCATACATTTTCCAGGTATCCTGTTGAAAATTTACACAAAATAGATTTGCTGAGGTTGTTTTTGTCAGTCATTTTCAGTATATGGTTCTTCCCTCCTGAAATACCTTCATTGCTTTCTCTTTCTGTTCACTAAAGAAATCAAATATTTTGCCATTTTAATAAGGCACATAAATTACAGAGTTTCTTCACTGACAGGACCAGTTCATCATTTTGCACTGTGAAAATAGGTCACATTTATTTCTGTGCCTCTTCCCTAGCTGCACTTCAGCATTCATCTGTTCCCCTCTTCTATCAGCTCTCTATTAGTTTGGTAGTTTCCTTTTTGGAATTAAACCATAAATTACATCTAAATCCGCATAGTGGCAATGAGAATCAAGAAGAGCCCTGTGAATATTACTCCTTTTGCCTCTGAAAAGGTTGGATTTTATTTTTAAGCAGTTATGTCAACTGAAAATTGTGTTTTGTAACCAGTTTTTAATCCTCACTTGTTTCCAGATTAAGAAATGTCCGTGAGAAAGCATATTTAAAAGGTCAGAAATAATGTGGTTTGTCCCATTAAAATTGATGGAAATGCTAGGTTCCATTATTTGACAGCTACAAAAAGTATGGAAGGAAGAGTGATGCTTTGGGCAGGGCTGCACCACCTTTTTGCAGTCTGTTTTTCCATAGAAGTTCTCCACAAGTGTTTGTGGCAGAGCTATGAAATGTCCAATTAATGCATATGGAGAAACCTGGAGCATGCTGAAAATGCTTCAGGTCAGAGTTTGCTGTAAGCAACTTGTCCCTCAAACACAGGCTTGAAGGGGGTGTCATGCTCTTGGCGTGCCTTTGGTCTCAACACAAACCCTTCAGTGAACTGATTCAACAGCAGAAGAATGACCTAAAAAATATTTGCTACCTTTTTCTGGGCTAGTAGGTTGAAGTGTCCCAGGAAAAGCTCTGACTACTGAAGTCTGTACAAGAGGGCTGAGAGCACATGGCCGAGCCAGGAACAGAAAAGGGAAGGTGCTTGTGAAGGCAGTTTTATACAATGTGCTTCAGGGTGGGTTTGCTTGATAAATAGGAGGAGGGAGAAAAAAAAACTTGCCCAGGTTTTTTATTTTTTTCTGTACTTAACTGTTTTGTTCATTTTCTGTTGTACTTGGTCTGATATGTGAGGTCAGTTTTGAGACCCTGCCCTTAGATGGTTTTTTCTTTCCCTTCTCTTTTTTCTCAGGATTGAATACGATGCTTATCGAACAGACCTGGAAGAGCTGAATCTTGGCCCCCGTGATGCAAACACTCTGCCAAAGATTGAACAATCACAGCAACTGTTTCAAGTGCATAAAGAGAAATATGACAAAATGCGTAATGACGTATCTATCAAATTGAAATTTTTGGAAGAAAATAAGGTAAGCTAGTAATTCTCATGTTATGTTTAGGAGTTTTGTTCTAGAAGTTACTGCTTTCTAGAAATGCTTTAAGTTGTTAAATCTTGAAATATATATTCATTTAAAAGTAGAGCAAACAAAGAAAATAAGCTAAATTTTCTGAGTTCTTGCTCTGTGACTGGAGGACACACTTCTAGGGCAGGCAGCTTTAGAAGTCCTTGAGCAAGCTGCTCTAGCTACAAATGACAAACATGGCAGTCAGTTTCTTGTTGATACAGGAAGTTTCAAGTTTGCAAAAGCATTACTTTTCCAGTTTACCACATTTAATGGTTTAATGAGTCACATAATTACTGATTTAATATTCAAAGTAATACACACGTTTGACAACATCGTCATGGAGGTTATGCACAAAGAAAGTGAGGCAACTATGAAGAGACTTCTTCAAAATTAAGCTTTCTTTAAGAATTTGAATTGAGAAGTACTACTTTTTGTAATTAATGCCCTTACAGTTTCTTAATTTAAAACAGGACTCTTGAACTGTTGATTGGAAGGGTGGGGTTTTTTCCATACGTGTTTATTTCAACCCTACCATTTCATCCATACCTTCTTAATGATGGGATTCTTACCCTTCTTATTCTACCAGACAAAAATAAAATTGCCATACAAAACACACTTTCAAACTGTTCTTTGATAAATAAGTCCTTTTAAATTGTCTCTAATTAGATGTGAAAAGTATGGTCTTTCAAGATCTGATTTTTGTTCCTACTCATGGTAAGGGAAATAGTTATGATCATGTGTGGCTATATTTCCCATGTCTTCAGAGGGAGGAAAATGTGATTAAAACATAGATAGGAGATAGCTGTCAGTTTATCCACATCTCTCAGTGGACTAACATTTCCAATATGCGTTGATAAATTTATTTTAAAAGTTTAAACACAGGTAACAATAGCCTGTCAAAGAATACATGACTGGCTCCAGATGACACCAATAGCAAACCATGCTCCATTCATGGAAGGAGGAAACTTGAAGGGAAAAATCATGGGGACAAGCTAAACCAATTAAAATGGATTACTACTTTGTATTCTTGAATGTATTATCACATATGTGGTTGCATCTGCTTCTGAGAATAAAGATGGAGGTCAGGGAAGAAATGTGAACCATCAACAGATGATAAGTGGAAAAACGTCAAGAAAATAAGAAAACTTCTTGGTTTCCAAAACAATATATGCTTAAAACATAGCTCCTGAGCACCGTTCCTTCATACAGGCATCTGCATTAGGACTCCCTGGTCTGGAATCACATAGCCATCAAAAGTTGGCTTTGTGATGGATCAGATGATCAGGTGACTTTTTAAAAAACTGGTGTTGGC
Organism: Vireo altiloquus; assembly: GCA_013396875.1. NCBI lineage: Eukaryota > Metazoa > Chordata > Aves > Passeriformes > Vireonidae > Vireo > Vireo altiloquus. The sequence goes on from VZRF01012572.1 coordinate 1,389,485, forward strand.
CTGACTTTATTTCTGGTTCTTGCTGAAAATATTGGAAAATAAAGGGATTGAAAAATTCCATATAGAAATTAATTTTCTTGAAGAAGCTGAAGTCTAATCTAAATGCTGATACTGATTCTTAAATTAGAAAAGCTCCTAAGAACTGAGTTTTAAAACTATGCTAGGTTGAAAACAGGTATGCTGAAGGTGTCTTCCCACTCTGCCCGCCTTTATTTTTGTCTTTTTATAAGTTGTTTGCTACCACTACAATGTACTTCTGTTAAAATTGTTTGATCCTTCCAGCTCATCTCTATACAGGAATTCTGATGCTTAAGTTCAAATGAATTTAAAATAGGACTTGCCCTTCTTCCTCATTGTTTCCATTATCTGTATAACACACTGATCAATTTATGTTAATATGTATTGGAAGGCTTCAGAGCAAAAGCATTTTATTTCCATCTTGTACAAAACAAGTTTCCATAATTTTTTAAAAATAAATTAGTTTAGGGAACACTGAAGAAGTTGTCTTCCTAGTGACAGTCTTGAATTAGACCAAGCATCCTGTTAGCAGTCACAGCCTACAAATTGTTTCTGAAAGAGATTGTTTTTTCCTTCCTGCCTTTTAGATTAATGCAGTAGGGAATCTCACATGCTTAAGCCTTTTTATCAGCGGTTGACATTTCTCAGTTTTGACACTAGAGATGTAAAAATATGTACTAAAGGGTGTATGTAATTTCGTTCCCAAATGAGCTATAGAAAGGACTTCCTTTACACTTAAATATTAGCTTAAATACAATTATCTGCTAAGAGCTTTTCTGAGGTAAGCTTTACTTTATTTTTTTAAATTTATTGTGTAAGAAGACATTTTGCCATCATGGCAATAGTTTGAAGTGAGTGAAGGAAGTAACTTACCCAGTAGGGTAGGAGTAGTAGGTAGGATGGTCTGTGCCTGCCTTGGAGAAGAAGAGCATAAATCGATGGAGAAGCAGTGGAAAGGGAAAGTGATGTGTTGCTGTTTTCATCAGGGCCCCTGCACTGAGGCCCAGAGCAGCAGTGTATGAACCTTGCACTGCAGTGGCCTTGGCCAGAAAAGCTCAGTCTGTGGTTTGCAAATCCTTTGTTTCCTATGGCTGAGAGCGCTGGCACAGAAGCATCGCCTTTTACACTTCAGCTGCCTGTCTAAAAAAAGAGTGTAAGAAGGGGGAGCAGGAGCAGCAACAATTCTGTGCTGTCTGCTCTTGGTGGTGTATTTCTGTGAAGTACTTGTTCTCAGCATGAAGTGAGCATTCAGCATTTTATAATGGCTGTAGGTGAACAGAACTTGTTTTCTGAGCAAATACACTCAGTCTCATCTCCTTATTTTAAAGAGAATAGCTGCTGGAAGAAAGGGAGTATTTGATATTCCAGGAGGAGCAGAAAGAGAGATCAGGAGAATCTTTGCAGAGTTCCCTTGTAACACTGGTTGGTAGGACTGAGATGGGTCCCAGTGTGGCTTTCTGATAACATTTCTTAATTAAATGCAGAGATCAGATATAGAACAGAATAAACCCGAAACTTTTTAGTTCAGGTTTTCCCTGTTCTTGCTGTTTATGGCAGCACAAATCCATTGGTTCAGTCGGGAGCAGTTCAGCTATCAGCAGTGTGTTCCTAGTAAATGGTGCTGCAAAGAACCTCTAAAGCCAGTTTAACTGGCTGGTGGGCCCCAGTTGGTCTGTGTTGCTGCAAATGTCACCAAAGAACCCATAATCTAGATGGCCCTATCGAGCATTTCCCTATATGGGGAAAAGGCATCACATGGTTGCAGATTCTTTATGCCTGTTCTCTATGCTAATATTTCAATTAAAAGCCCTCGAAGGTTCAGAGGGTTGCATTACAGTAAAGCTGGAATTGAAAGTTTCTGTCTGCAAAACCAAGATACACAAGATTCCTATTGAGTTTTATTACAGCATTTGATCTTGAAGTTAGAACTCTTTTTTCTTAATGTTGATATGAAGTTTCATTGGTGCTATCCCCAGCTGGCAGAGTTCTGTAGAAGTTTGTAGCATTTGCTAATGACTATATGCATTCAAAAGCTGTATCTTACAAATAGATAATTTTTTTAAAAAATAAGGATGATGGCCTGTTGTTAGCTGAAATATTTCTATCATTTCTGAAAACAGTTTTAGAAGGTGTTGTCATTTTGAGAAAAAAACCTGTTACTCTTGGATGCACTTCTGAAATGTCAAATACCATTCTATGTAGAGAAAAAAGTTGCACTTCTGTGAGTTATACTTCAGGAGTTTGATTCTTAAATGCTTGCTTCTGCAAATGAAAGCAGTCTGCAATGCAGTGAGACCCAGATGACGAAACTGTTTAGACTAAGTACCTTAAAATTAGGATAGCTGGGAGAAAGGATTGTGATGGTTATGAGGAAGTACAGACTCACAGAAAGACTCAAAGGGGTGTTGTCTTTTTGGTTGTTGAGATGATTGAAACAGGCTGAATGAAGAGGGTGTAAAGAAATATGCACTTACTGTGCCACAGAAAATACAATCTTCAGAGGGAGGTTGAGAAAGAGGACAATATTTCAAAAGAACTGAAATGTTAAGAGCATCCATGTGAAAAAGCAAATCCAACCTGTAGTATCTTCTGTATATGACACTTAAGTCTCCTGTGTAGGACGTGTCTGGTTTTTATGCTTATCCACAAAGTTCAGTTTTGTTTTGAGATATGTTTGCCAATTGTATTATGCAGTGCTTACTCTGCTTATAATTAGGAACAAATAGGTTTATGTAGTTAATTAACAAGGATCAAAGATTGTAATTGTTGTTCAACTGTAAGGCAAGATGGCTTTTTGACAGTTATGTTAGTCATACATTGGAACCTGTATTTTAGCAGCATACCATTGGCATTCTTTGATTGAAAGGCAAATCTTCAAACACTCCTTTCTTGGAATCGGTGCTACAGCTTGGTGATCAAGAGTCAGCTTTTAGTTCTGTAATCTGACAATCATTTCAAGGCTTTGTTGCAAAAAAGTAGGTGATTCCTTCATCCCCCCCTCTCCCCCCCATTACCTTCTCTCTGGTGTTTGTAAAAGTGTTTTTGCAGCTGTGTAGAGAATCAGATTGGGGAACTGATCCAGGTTAAAGCAGATACGTTGTTGTCTGCTTAATTTTAATCTAGATCTGTTCCCTGATCCAGCTGACTGCTTATCTGCATGAATGTTTTGCCAACAGAGGGCTAAGGTGAAATACAGTGTGGAAGTTGGAATCAGTGACTGGGTATGGGAGTGGGTAAGATACTTTCCCATTCTCCGAGTTGGAGTCAGATGCTTTTATGGGAAAGGTGAACTTGGTTTTTAAGTGAATATTTGGTGTCTGTGGTTGCAGGTGGTTTTGCTGTGGGCATCAGGTGTTTTGAGGTCTTACAGCTTTTTTTCTCTTTGCTGGCTGCTGATTCATAGTAGAGCTTTTTTGTACAGTGTCAGTTTAGGTGGTCTTTTTCTAGAAAAACTTTATCTTAAAGTTACTTGAGTGAAGCTATGGAAAAGAAGATCCTTTGGGATTCACTTAGCAGTCAGCTTCTGAAGGAGAAGAGCAGAAGTTGTAACACCCTGAACCTCTACAACCAGTTTGATAACAATCACAAAATTTATACCACAGTGACCTAGAGGAGAGAACCTCATACAATGAGGTAGCTCTGGTAGTTCAAAAAAATCCCTCCGAAACAAACCATATTTTTTCAGTCCAAATTACCTGCCTCTTCACTTAATTCGTGCCTCTGTGTGTGCATGTGTGCACACACACTTGAGCCTAGGCCTGACTGAATTTCTTAAATTATCAGAAGATTTGGGGGCAGTTCACAAAAGGTTTATGTTAAATGCTACCCTAACAAAGTACCAAATTTAGTCTCAGACTGATGAACTTGGGTTGGGAGGGAAGGTTTGTTACCCCTGTTTTATTTGAGTTCCTATAAACTGTATGAGTAAAACTCTTGTAGCATTTTAATAATATGGTATAACAGTGAGTGTACTTCTCTGTAGAATTCCTGGCTTGGATTTCATGAAGTCTTGCATGTCAGTGATGAAAGAACCTGCTCAATAAAAGCACTGTACTTCCTATCAAAACTTTTAAAAGCAAACCTTTCATTTTGTTGTGACATTTTCCACTTGTAAAGTGGAATATTTTGGGAATGAACTTCTTTATAGATGAAAAATCCATGTATTTATATACCTTATACCTGTCTGCCTGCACAAACTGAAGAAGAGGCCAGCTTTTATGACTCAAAAAAGAGTTTGAACTATGTTTGAATGAGTGTAGTTAGCTAAATCTTGTCTCTCCTAGATATTAAAATGTCTGTATGTGATAAATTCTGTAAATTCTATTGTAAATGAAAAAAAAATTGTCTCAAGGTATGATGGGGCATTCCTTTCTAACCATTCACACCTCTCATGTATTTTCTTGGAGAGCCTTTTGGTGGAATAACATATCATTTTACACTGTTAATGAGGCAAAAAGCCTATTCTTTGGCATATATTTGCATAAATTAGCCTGAATTATCGGGGAAACATAAGGAGAAAACATAGGGGTACCAGTTTTCAAACTGTCAGAGCAACTTAGATGAAAATTTGGGCCAGCAAAGAAGAGGTTATCACTTATTTTTTGAAATCTCTCTACTATTCAGTTAAAAAAAAAAAGTGATATAATCAGAAATTTTAACTTTGTGTTAGAAATTTTCTATATTCCTGCATGGATACATACACAGATGCTTAGCCCTTTTTGGTCAAAGTATTTTAAAAAATATTTTTATTACATTTCTGAGTAAATGTTGCACTCTTCACAGATGTCATAGCATGTCAGATATAATGGTGGGGGGGTTTAATTTGAGATGTTTTGTTAAATGAAAGCCATAAAGTGTTTCTATATTGAGTTGCATGCATTTCAGAGAAGCACAGTAGCCAATAATGAATAACCTGTTAAAACAGGTATGGCCCCTGGTAGGCATTGGCCAAGCCTGCCCCAAGGACAGTTTTGATTCCCAACATGACAGTAGTAGACTGTCTCTTGTGGATTGTGCTGAGACATGAGGCAGTGATCTAAAATTTGAGTAGAGGAAGCTTAATCTGTTACCTCCCACCTCTCCCCTTGGGGCTCAGTCAACCACCTTGTTCCTCTGTTCCCTTCTGCATTGGCTACCTGCTGTTGGGCTCAACACCCAGGCTGGAAACAGGTACAGGGCCACCACTGTGGGCATTTGGAGTCTGACACAAGAGTAAGGTGGTGCTGGGCTGAGAGTATGCTCAGGAACAAAAAGGACAGGTTTTGGCTGCAGGAGAGACTGGACAGATGCCTTTTCAGCATACTGCTGTCCATTCACAACTTCAGGTGTGCTAGGATGGAAATGTAACATTTGCTTAACTTTGACTTCATTGCTCAGGCTGTAGCTTGATATCACAGACTAGGCTGGAAGAGAAAAGCTCCAGCTGCACTTGTGCTCTTCTCCCCAGGTTCAGGTTGCTGCTGTGACAGGGGTGTTTCATGACTACTTTGCACAAATGTTAGAGTCAGGATATTGACAAAGTGCTGTAAATAACCCTATGTTACAGGAGATGGGCAAGAAATACCACTGGGAGAAGGACATCAGTTTAACTGGACTTAGGTATATGAGAGCTGGAAAGCAGCAACTCTCTGCAAGGAGGGCAAACGCATGAACTGTGTACTCAGATAATGCCCTTGTCATGTACTGTTTCAGGGAGGTCCATTTGGCCTGCAGGCACGTATCTTAGAGGTTTGGCATCTAATTTCAAGGCATCGAGTACTTGGAATCAAGTGTTTGATATTTGATAACATTATGCTGTTTAGTGAATTGTGTTTGCTCTGTGCATGCTGAGTTGGTATTGACTGTTAAACATACTTTATGAAAACTCTAAATCACTTTAATGTTACAGAATTTTGTATTTGCATTTCATATCTGTATTTTTAAGCTTTTATTAAATAAATCTATAGGACGTGTGAGCAACTCAAATACACCTATTTCTTTGTAACTGACCTCTGATGATGTTAACATCAGCCTCCTCCTCTTAATGTCTCTCTCCTTGCCCGCAGGTGAAGGTATTGCACAATCAGCTTGTTCTGTTCCACAATGCCATTGCTGCGTACTTTGCTGGCAATCAAAAGCAGCTTGAACAGACACTTAAACAGTTCCACATCAAATTGAAAACTCCTGGAGCAGATGCCCCATCCTGGCTTGAAGAACAGTAATCAGATCATAGAAGAGGACCCAATGTTAACCTAAAAATCTTTAAATCTGAGAATAATTAAGGGTTGGGGTTGAAGGACTGTTGTAGTGATTCTTGAACGGACAGCTTTAAATTTTTTCCCCTTTTATAATACTGTAAAACTGAATTTGATAGGAAAGTGGGTGACTTTAAGGTAACCAAACTTAATTTCTGTAATTTCAAATACAGAGCACTCCTTTTGTATGTAAAGGTTGGTGGTTATTTCTGTAACTGGGATGGGGGAGGGAAAGAGGGAGGGGAAACAAAACTATTATAGATTTGCACTGACAAATAATGCTTGTGATTTCTGGTCATTTTGGTGGCTAGTCAAAATATTTCCAAATGGAGGTTTACATGATTTGTACCAACATCTGGTATTTTATAGATGAATATAGAAAACATCTTTAGTAATTTTCATATGACTTTTAAAAAAGGAGAAAATTAAAAGAATATTTTGCAGATGAATAATATAAGGCCTATGTGTAATATCTGCATATAAGGCAACAGTAGCAGATGGCTCATTGACAAGTGGAATTGCAGTAAGTACCTTTTTAAAAAATGTACCTTTCCATCAAAAGGTTAAAAAAACAAACAAAAAACACTAAAGCAAGAATCACTGTCAGTCTGAAGCTTCTGAGCACACGATTTGCTTTGCACCAAGTGGTTTGCTGAGTGAAGCCAACCATGAAATGTACTAATTTCATTTAAAATGTTTCTCTGTCTATGAAACAAATACCGTACTAGCCTTAAATCACAGGTATGTGCCTTTTTATAAGATAATATTTTCCATCAGTGTACATAATCTAAGAATCCTTTCACGTGATAGTTTGTCGGTTCCCACCAAGGGGAAGATGACTGTAAATGCTGTGTCATTGTACACTTAGAGCAAGTTAAAGCTTTAGTTAAACTTCATGGACAAGTATGATTTTGAGAGGTAATTGGGCCAGTATGTCTTTCTGTTTAATTGAAAAACATACTTCAGTAATGGGAGTAAAATGGAAGACACATTTTTAATTTCTTCATCATTTCTGTAGTCCTTAAGTGTAAAATTATATTTCAATTTTATCATAGACGTTTTAAATTCAATATATTGGAGTCCTCATTTGCACGTTATGTTGCTTTATGTTATGTTAAGTAAAATGAAATACTTCAAATATGTTATTTACAATGGTGTGGATTGTATGATTTATGTACTGTATGTTCAAACGCCTTTCAGCTGCCATTCTTAAAGTTTTCAGTGCTTAACACAACTGTAATGTAACTGTAAATCAAACTTTTTAATCATTCCTCATTAAATTTTTGGCCTGACAGAGCCTTCTTTATGTTTTTGTTCTGTCAGAATCTCTTGTAATAGCTCAGTTACGTTCCCTAGAATGTATATCCTACGTGAATTTTGTATTCATATTAAACGTGTTTGCAGTCAAACTTTGTTCACTTGTGATGGTTAAAAGTAGAAGGGAGCTTCTGCAGTGAAAGCTTAGTCCTGTTTTTGTGAGTTGTCACCCCTGCCCAAGAATATCTCATAAAGCAGTGCTAGGTGGTGATGCTGATCTAATAATGTGCAAATTCAACTGGAAACTAAATCCATAGTGAAACAAATCTTTCAGTATACATGGTTCTTGACTTGAACTTTTAAAGGAAATTAAATTTCATTTACCATTCTTATGAAGCCATAGACTTCCACTGTGTCTGAATCCTGGCACACATGTGGTATGATGGTGCAAGGAAAAGGAGCTGTGTGACTGTAGGGTTGAGCCAGGACATGCATTACTGCAGGGGTGAAGAATGCAAAACCCACTGACCACAACTGAAGTATCAGCTTTCAGAACACTGCAGGAAAAGGGTACATAAGGAACATGTGCTCTTGTTTCCTCCCTCAGATTCACATCTCCTGCCTCGGAGAGTTGCTGCTCAGAAGGAACTCAAAAATGGTAAGAGTGAACTTGAATCTGCAGTTGCCTTATGAAAGACTGACCCATGTGGCATTGTGTAACCCTCAAACTTTTGCAATGGCTTAAAACCGCTGGAGTCTCTTCACCTGGAAGAAAAGGTTGGACCAAAGAGATTACTTGCTAAAACCTGTCTGTGTATTGTTTAATACCCGGGGAAGGAAGAATTACTTTCCTTTTGCTCAGCTAAGCAGTTGTTCTAATGGGTGGCCTCAGTGAGGAGGGTTCTCTGTTCAGCTATCAATACGTTATTAAACTGATAGTAGCCTGCTGTAGTACTAGAACTTCCTTTCTTTGTCACCACTCAAATATATGTGCTTATGAAATAATTCAAGCTCATAAATTCTATTTAAAATTAGCTTTTTAGATCTAACCAAATTTAGAAACTTGTATCGAGAGACTGTAAGAGAAAAGACACTTCCAGCATCTCCAGTGGGAAGTAATTATGGTTGTCAGCCTTTCTGATGCTTGCAAAAAAGCTTTGTAAATATCTTGAGATTGTAATGTGGCCTTTATCTAGGTGGACAGTTGTCAGTATGGGGGTGTTTTTGTTGTTTTTATAGGAGGCCATACCCACCTAGGAGAGACTTGTCTGTGAAAGATTTCATGTCTGTTAACAAATTGTTACAATAATGCTTATAGTGCTGTGTGAGGTGTCTTACGATGAAGAATTCAAAGCAAATAATTTTCAGATACAGTGTTGTAACTGCTGTACCAAAGACCTGGGGAGCTGTTTTGATCCTTAGTGATCATACTATAAGTTATCTCTGTTCCTGGCTTGTTTAAAAATTGTTGCTTCTGTTGTTTTGTACATCTGAATTCTACAAACAGCTTTTTTTGCTCTAAAAACTTTGGCCTACTTCATGCTTTGACAAGCCCCTTTCAGAAAACCTTTCCGGTTACAAAATGTATCTCTATTTTTATTTGGAAAGCAGAGTACAGTAACACACCAGCATCATTAAAGTAACAGCTTTTTTTTTTCAGTCTTCAGTCAACTGGTTTTCCCAGAAACCTTATCTCTGGTCTGTCTGTCCTTTCAAAAATGATCAAAGTAATGTAAAAGGAAAGCTAAATGTTCCCCTCAACTCTGTTTTGAACTGAATGGGGGGCATATTTGGTTTATATGCTTTGCTTATCTGCTCCTGTTCCTTGTTGTGGTGCAACAAGAAGTGTAAGGTATTGTAATTATTTAGCATTCCTGATGTGCAATTATCTTTACGTTTGGTTTTGGTTTTTTTTAGTCTGGTTATCTTTTCCATGTTGCATGCTTGGTTTAAGGGTTATAGTAACCCTCATGAAAATTCTTCTATTAGTCATGAATCTTTTAATATTTTGTGGTAGCTCCTACTCTAAACGTACCCAGCAACTGGCAGCTACGTTGTGTCAAACTGAAAGGTGTTTTTTTAATTAGAAGATCTACAGAGGATTTGACTATTGCTTGGTTTATATTTCTCTCATTTCTTATTACCTAGCCTTGTCAGTCACTCTTTGACATCTTGGTGTTCTTCCCAGTTGCTCTGGTGTTAAAGCTAGGGATACATAGGAAACAGAGCTCTCTGTCTGTGACAGCACTCTTGGTCACCTCTCTACACCTGTTTTCACCAAGGTCCTTCCTCTTCGTTTCCATGAGTCTTGTGTGGAAACCAAGCAGCCAGGGAGACAGAGGGTGTTGACATGTTTTTGCCATCATGGCAATAGTTTGAAGTGAGTGAAGAAAGTAACTTACCCGGTAGGGTAGGAGTAGTAGGTAGGATGGTCTGTGCTGCCTTGGAGAAGAAGAGCATAAATCGATGGAGAAGCAGTGGAAAGGGAAAGTGATGTGTTGCTGTTTTCATCAGGGCCCCTGCACTGAGGCCCAGAGCAGCAGTGTATGAACCTTGCACTGCAGTGGCCTTGGCCAGAAAAGCTCAGTCTGTGGTTTGCAAATCCTTTGTTTCCTATGGCTGAGAGCGCTGGCACAGAAGCATTGCCTTTTACACTTCAGCTGCCTGTCTAAAAAAAGAGTGTAAGAAGGGGGAGCAGGAGCAGCAACAATTCTGTGCTGTCTGCTCTTGGTGGTGTATTTCTGTGAAGTACTTGTTCTCAGCATGAAGTGAGCATTCAGCTTTTTATAATGGCTGTAGGTGAACAGAACTTGTTTTTTGAGCAAATACACTCAGTCTCATCTCCTTATGAGAATCTATTTTAAAGAGAATAGCTGCTGGAAGAAAGGGAGTATTTGATATTCCAGAAGGAGCAGGAAGAGAGATCAGGAGAATCTTTGCAGAGTTCCCTTGTAACACTGGTTGGTAGGACTGAGATGGGTCCCAGTGTGGCTGTCTGATAACGTTTCTTAATTAAATGCAGAGATCAGATATAGAACAGAATAAACCCGAAACAACTTTTTAGTTCAGGTTTTCCCTGTTCTTGCTGTTTATAGCAGCATAAATCCATTGGTTCAGTTGGGAGCAGTTCAGCTATCAGCAGTGTGTTCCTCGTACTTAACAAATGGTGTGTCTTACTGTGCTAATTAAATAATTATACATCTTGCTGCCTTTTAAAGAATACTAAGAGCTGTAAATTCAGGCACTTAAGAGTTAAATAATGCTAAAAACTAGTGTTGCCTGTTCAGTTTTGATTTGCCTTTCTTACATATGCATATGCATCATGCTAGTTTTATGTGATGGTGGTAATTAATTGCAGGGTTTTGTTTTGAGAGTTTAACTGAGGAGTGCTTAATTTTAAAACCAAATATAACTTGGTTTTAACATGACAGGAGTGTCACAATTAACTTTCTCTCCTACCTTTGTCCAAACTCTGTAGAATTGAAGGCTTGCAATGAAGATGATGACACCTTTTTCAGGTGGTATAAATAGCTTTATTTCCATTAGATCTGTTCAGTCATTAAATTTGTTTTCAGCCTAAAGAATTAGGCACTCTTCGTGCTCTGAGAAAAAGCAAAGTTTACAAAAGACGAGGTGGGGTTTTTTCCTCTCATAAGAAAAAAAAGCCTTAAAAAAAGTTTTCATCTTGAAAACTGTCTTGAGCATTTCATTAACTAGAAAACTTAAAAATTAACAATATGATTTGGCTTTGTAGTACACCAACTCATCTAAATGCTATCCGTTCTAGGGAGGTGCATTTGTTGTTTATTATAGGTGGGGCTGCTTGATCTACCTATTATTAAAGTTGCCTAATACTTCCTACTGTAAAGACCTGTTTTCAGTTGTTTATAACTCAGATTAATTTTAGCCATGTGGGCAAAATATATGCCCGTTGAGTGTTACATGTTTAAGTGAAAAAAATCAGCTAAAAACTTCAAATTAATTTGCTAACATGTTTTGTAAAAGTTCAGGGAGAACAAACCCACAGGGTGAGGAAAAGTGAAGAGTTTAACTTCACATCCGGACTGGCTCCCAGGTCCTCTGCTGTCCTGTTTGGGTTCTGGCTTTTTTAATACAATGCCATTATGCAAGTCTCTTGTTTGGCTTGCTCTTTCCGTCTTTTCGAGCGAACATTTGTGCTCATGACTGGCAGCAATGAAAACAAATCCCTTTGGCTCCAGCACAAGCAGTTACAGTCCAAGCAGCAAAGCACTTCCTCGCCGATGACCTCAGGGGTGACCTGACACTCTCGAGGAATGTCCATGCTGGCTCAAAGCTGAGCGTGTCCTCCCCAGCTGCTGCTAACCCTGCCAAGCAGAGATGTGTGCTGTGATGGGAATTGCCTTTTACTGCAGTTGAACTCTTTTCACTCAGTGAATTTTCAGCTTAAATGACTGGGTTCTGGCACTGCATTCCTTAAATTTTCCTTTTGTTCGAATATTATTTTTTTTAAATTGAGGTGACTCAAGCAGGCTGTCTTGCCAGACCAGTAGGTCAGATCTCTGGCTGCAGAACTGTGAGCAGGAATGGTGTAACCTCAGCGACCATGGGCCTGGGCTCCAGGCCTGTGGCCAGAGGAGGCCACCTGGTCTCCTGCTCTTCTCTGGTTCCTGCCTCCCAACCCCTGAGCAGAGGCAACAGCACAGGTGAGGCACTACACACGCAGGTAAGACATGATTTTGTCCTGCTGCTCCTGCCTTCCTATCTCTGGTTCTGCCAAGATGTTTTCTCTCTCCTGACCTCAGCTCAGAAGCTCTGGTGGCTTATTAAACAAGACTGGAAGTGAGATTTTTTTCTTCCTCCTTTCTTTCTCAGGAAAGGAAGAGTTTCTGTTTCCATCTTTGGAATTTGCCATCTGTAAAAAGCAGTGTTGTGAGCAATTTACTGACTTGAGTGAAGTTCTTCACCTTTACTCTTCCTGGGAAAATGGTTTTATTTTAGAAATAGGAGTCAATCTTCTGAAAAAGTATTTTAGAACCATTTGCATTTGTTTCCTGTCTTATCAGTGGATGGTACTTTGGCTTTCGGGTACCCACAACTCACGTGCGCTGGTGCCTGGAGCGCTGTAACCCAGGGCTGTGATCACATCTGAAATTCGTCTGCGTTTCTCACACCGTCCGCTTTGGAGACACAAGGGGCCCGTCTTGCCTGCCTGCTTCCCCCGAGCTCGCACGACTGAGCCGGCGGGGAGCGCCCGGGTGAGAGATGCGGGATGGAGCGAGGGATGCGCTTGCTCGGGAGCGTGGGTAGAGGGCGAAAGGCTTCGGCCGTGGAGAGGAGCCCGTTCCCTGCAGCCAGGCGCGCTGCCCGTAGCACCGCTCTCCTGTTTCTATAGAAATAGTTGCTGTGAGTGCGGTGACAGCGTGCGGGCAATGATGGATGGATGTGTGGATAGATCAGCTCAGCGGCTGCTGGCTTAGACCCAGTGCTCCCGGAGGCGCCACTGCGCATCTCCGCTCGCCGCGGCGGAGGCACCGGCGCTGGGTTGCGGCTCGCTCTCCTCCCGCACGGGCGTTTCGGTGGCACGGCCCGGCCAGGGGGGATCGGGGCCCCGCAGTCCCGCGTCCGGGCCGCTCTCGGGGCCGCCGCCGTCACCGTCACCTGCCGCGGCCCCGCCCGGCCGCGCCTGCGCTGCCCC